>OLKM01002885.1:5000-7500 GCA_900291075.1 Melanogrammus aeglefinus | reverse complement strand
CACGTTAGACAGCCTACTGCCGGGGTCAAAGGTCACGTTAGACAGCCTACTGCCGGGGTCAAAGGTCACGTTAGACAGCCTTACCTCCGGCCGGTCAAAGGTCACGTTAGACAGCCTACCACCGGGTCAAAGGTCACGTTAGACAGCCTACTGCCGGGGTCAAAGGTCACGTTAGACAGCCTACTGCAGGGGTCAAAGGTCACGTTAGACAGCCTACTGCAGGGTCAAAGGTCACGTTAGACAGCCTACTGCAGGGTCAAAGGTCACGTTAGACAGCCTACTGCAGGGTCAAAGGTCACGTTAGACAGCCTACTGCAGGGTCAAAGGTCACGTTGGACAGCCTACTGCAGGGTCAAAGGTCACGTTAGACAGCCTACCGCAGGGTCAAAGGTCACGTTGGACAGCCTACTACCAGGGGTCAAAGGTCATGTTAGACAGCCTACTGCAGGGTAAAAGGTCACGTTGGACAGCCTACTACCAGGGGTCAAAGGTCACGTTGGACAGCCTACTACCAGGGGTCAAAGGTCATGTTAGACAGCCACAACATGTGTAGAGTGAGTGTAGTGTGTAGTGTAGTGTGTGTACTGCGTTTAGAGTGTATTGTGTATTGTGTAGTGTGTTTAATGTGTGTACTGTGTAGATTCTAGTGTTTCTAGTGTGTAGTGTGTGGTGTTCGAAGTGTGTAGAGTGTGTAGTGTGTAGTGTGTAGTGTGTGTGTAGAGTGGGTAGTGTGTAGAGTGTGTAGTGTGTAGAGTGTGTGTAGTGTGTAGTGTGTGTGTGGAGTGTGTAGTGTGTAGAGTGTGTAGTGTGTAGAGTGTGTAGTGTGTAGAGTGTGTAGTGTGTAGAGTGTGTAGTGTGTAGAGTGTGTAGTGTGTAGAGTGTGTAGTGTGTGTGTAGAGTGTGTAGTGTGTGTAGAGTGTGTAGTGTGTGTGTAGAGTGTGTAGTGTGTGTAGTGTGTAGAGTGTGTGTAGAGTGTGTAGTGTGTTCAGGGTGTAGTGTGTAGTGTGTGTGTAGAGTGTGTAGTGTGTGTGTAGAGTGTGTAGTGTGTGTAGAGTGTGTAGTGTGTGTAGAGTGTGTAGTGTGTGTAGAGTGTGTAGTGTGTAGAGTGTGTAGTGTGTAGAGTGTGTAGTGTGTAGTGTGTGTGTGTGTGTAGAGTGTGTAGTGTGTAGTGTGTGTGTAGAGTGTGTAGTGTGTGTAGAGTGTGTAGTGTGTAGAGTGTGTAGTGTGTGTGTAGAGTGTGTAGTGTGTAGAGTGTGTAGTGTGTGTGTAGTGTGTGTAGAGTGTGTAGTGTGTGTGTAGAGTGTGTAGTGTGTAGAGTGTTTAGTGTGTGTGTAGAGTGTGTAGTGTGTAGAGTGTGTAGTGTGTGTAGAGTGTGTAGTGTGTGTAGAGTGTGTAGTGTGTAGAGTGTTTAGTGTGTGTGTGTAGAGTGTGTATGTGTGTAGAGTGTGTATTGTGTGTGTAGTGGTGTGTAGAGTTGTGTAGTGTGTTGTAGAGTGTGTAGTGTGTAGAGTGTGTAGTGTGTGTGTGTGTAGAGTGTGTAGTGTGTAGAGTGTGTAGTGTGGTGTGTTAGTGTGTGTGGTAGAGTGTGTAGTGTGTGTAGAGTGTGTAGTGTGTGTAGAGTGTGTAGTGTGTGTAGGGTGTAGTGTGTAGAGTGTGTAGTGTGTGTGTAGAGTGTGTAGAGTGTGTAGTGTGTGTAGAGTGTGTAGTGTGTGTAGAGTGTGTAGTGTGTGTAGTGTGTGTAGTAGTGTGTAGTATGTGCAGAGTGTGTAGTGTGTAGTGTGTGTAGTGTGTGTAGTGTGTAGAGTGTGTAGTGTGTAGTGTGTGTAGAGTGTGTAGTGTGTAGAGTGTGTGTAGTGTGTAGAGTATGTGTAGTGTGTAGTGTGTGTAGTGTGTAGAGTGTGTGTAGTGTGTAGAGTGTGTAGAGTGTGTAGTGTGTGTAGTGTGTGTGTAGTGTGTGTAGAGCATGTAGAGTGTGTGTAGTGTGTAGAGTGTGTAGTGTGTAGTGTGTGTAGTGTGTGTAGAGCATGTAGAGTGTGTGTAGTGTGTAGAGTGTGTGTAGTGTGTAGTGTGTGTAATGTGTAGAGTGTGTGTAGTGTGTAGAGTGTGTAGAGTGTGTAGAGTGTGTAGTGTGTGTAGTGTGTGTAGAGCGTGTAGAGTGTGTAGTGTGTGTAGAGTGTGTAGTGTGTGTGTAGTGTGTAGAGTGTGTAGTGTGTAGTGTGTAGTGTGTAGAGTGTGTGTGGTGTGTGTGTAGTGTGTGTAGTGTGTGTGTAGAGTTTGTGTAGTGTGTAGTGTGTGTCGATGCCCTCACCAGCCTCAGCATCCACACGCTGCCCTTGCAGGTTGCTAGGCAGCCCAACAGGCCGACCAGGATGATGGTGGTGCCCGTTGCCATGAGGACGAGGGGGGCGTTGGAGGAGGAGTCGGCCAGCAGAGAGAGGTAGGGCCCCAGGAGGAGGCGGCCCCACAGCCCCACCGCCAGCAGGACGGCCCCCGTGGCCTG
>OLKM01002885.1:0-2500 GCA_900291075.1 Melanogrammus aeglefinus | reverse complement strand
AAACGCTTTTTCTGAAACTTTAGCTCAATTTTTATAACTCTAAACCCAAAACTGGAAAGAGTTTACCATTTTGTCAAAACTCCACAAATCTCTTTCAAAGTGAAACGCTGCAATCAAATTCTTCTCAAAACTGATTCTTTCCACCAAAACGATAAACTCAGCTCTTACATGAATATCTCTTAGAGAGCATCAATTAAACACTGGTGTGATAAATACATTGTGGAGCTGACTGTGGCATGTTGAATTTGGGGACTTTTAAAAATTATTTTTTTAAAGCAGCCTGCAACTCACACACAGCACGCGCAAACGCACACATACACCGCACGCACGCACGCACATACACAAGCTAACACACACACGCACACGAACACACTCGCGCCCACTGACGCGTGCGTAGACATTTCAAGACAAAGGCAGCACAGGACACCGTTGACACATAAAAAACAAACACACACGCACACACATGCACGGCAAGCGGCCTGCAGCTCACACAAACACACATCAGGCGCGAACGCACAAATACACCGCACGCATGCACGCACATACACACACATACACAAACACTCGCGCTGAATAATACTACCCCTGAGGTAGTATTTTTTTCGTAGGAAATGTAAATGACCTTATATATGAATGAGGAGTAGAAAGTCAGTATTTCTCAGACCACTTCAGGGGGCGTGTTGATGACCCTTCTGCATGTCATTGAGTGGCCCCCGAAATAATAATCAGCCTGTTGCCTTCTGTTCACTGAATGGTATAAAACAAATATTTAAACGTTGGCACTGCTTTTAAGAGTCAATTGTGGTGAAAACTATAAGATTCTATATTAACCCTAAAAGAAAACATCATACAATAATTACAATAAATTAGTTCAGAGATGCACTTGTATAGAAAATGTTTTTTTTGTTATTATTCCTGACTTAACAGTCAGCTGAACATAAGAGGATCCCTTCCGTCCACTCCCTGTTTTCTCAGTTAAACACAGAAATCAACTACATTTGTCCAAGCGTTATGTATGAAACAAAGTAAAAAACGACCCTCTCTTTCTCCGGTAACGCAGTCGTTCGTGTTGCCCTTCCTCTTTGTCGTTTCTTCGATTGGTCTCTAACTCATGCTCCAGTCTTTCATCGATCGATGCTTCGGATATTATGGCTGCAACGAAATATATGATGCATCATTTTAGCATCATTTAAGGTGATCGTGATGAGTTCTGCCCGTTCTGCCTCCATCTTGTCTTTGGTCAAAGCAAAACAAACTCCAGTGACAGCGGCCACAGTCATCCCGCGACATCGATGTCCTCATATAAAGCATCAAGTGTGAATCACCCTCAGGGTCGAATCTCCTGCTACACAAATGTGTGAAGACGGTCATAACGTAAAGAGGAAATTATTATGCTTGTTTCATTACAAAATGTTATACGTTGTAACATTATTTAATTTTAATTCTAACTAGAGGTTGAGCGAGCGCAGAAACTCTAGTGTTAATAGTAGCAATCTATAACAATTAAGATCAAACAAAGTGTCACACATACACAGACAAACACACATAGAAACACTGAACTGTTGAAAGGGGAAGGACATGAGGAACCGAGAGTTAGAGAGAGAGAGAGAGAGAGAGAGAGAGAGAGAGAGAGAGAGAGAGAGAGAGAGAGAGAGAGAGAGAGAGAGAGAGAGAGAGAGAGAGAGAGAGAGAGAGAGAGAGAGAGAGAGAGAGAGAGAGAGAGAGAGAGAGAGAGAGAGAGAGAGAGAGAGAGAGAGAGAGAGAGAGAGAGAGAGAGAGAGAGAGAGAGAGAGAGAGAGAGAGAGAGAGAGAGAGAGAGAGAGAGAGAGAGAGAGAGAGAGAGAGACATTAAGGGTTACACAAATTGAATTGAAATTGAGAGAGAGACACAGAGATGCAGAAAGAGAAAGGCAGATAGTGGGAGAGTGAGACAGCGAGTGAGTAGGAGGAAGCAGAAGAGATCTCAAGTTAGTTTTCTCTCTGTGAGGCACAAGCTGTGAGGGTCTGGTCTGAGGTGAGGGTCTGGTCTGGGGGTCTGGTCTGGGGGTCTGGTCTGAGGTGAGGGTCTGGTCTGGGGGGTCTGGTCTGAGGAGAGGGTCTGGTCTGGGGGGTCTGGTCTGGGGGTCTGGTCTGGGGGGTCCTGGTCTGTGGGGGTCTGGTTTTCTGAAGGTGAAGGGTCTGGTCTGGGGGGTCTGGTTGGGTCGGTCTGGGGGTCTGTCTGGTCTGTCCTGGGGGTCTGGTCGGGGTCTGGTCTGGGGGTCTGGTCTGGGCGGGGTCTGGTCTAGGGGGTCTGGTTCTTGGGGGTCTGGTCTGGGGTCAGGTTCGGGTCTGGTCTGGTCTGGTCCTGGGGGTCTGGTCTGGTGGTCTGCCTGGGGGTTAGTCTGGGGTCTGGTCTCTTTGTGGCGGTGTCTGGTCTGGGTCTGTCTGGGGGGGTCTGGCCTGGGGTTCCTGGTCTGAGGAGAGGGTCCTGGTCTGGGGTCCTTGGTCTGGGGGGTCTGGT
>OLKM01002884.1:36758-46758 GCA_900291075.1 Melanogrammus aeglefinus | reverse complement strand
TGATATTAGGTATATTATATAAACACCCGTAGATAATATTATTATTGTGTTATATTATATTATAGAGATATAGAGCTCCAGAAGTTAGCAAATGGCAACAACCCCTTCTCCTCCATGCTGTGGTTCAGTCTGACAGCTCATTGGTCAATGGGCAGCAGCTCATTTGCATCAATGCTAAAGACACCAAACAGCGCATTCTGAAGGAACTGAAACAGAGGGGAATATCGGTAGACAATATTTTTTTTCCTAAAAGCTATTTCCAGGGAACGGCTTCAAAAACATGTCTTCTGGAACTCAAATAATATGTTTACTTGTTGGGAAAACACCATAATATGTCTCCTTTAAAGTGTCAGTGTGTTTGGGCTCCATTTTTGAACGGTCTGAAACACAAGTTTGAAACGCGAAACGCAAGTAGCTTTGTGGGCGGATCTCTGATGCTGTTGCTATTATACCGTGCGGATAAATGACTCTTGACGCAAATCTAAAATGGGTTGGTCTGAAACCTGTCGGTGTGTTTTGGGGGTAACGTGCACCAAACCAATGAGTTCCATCGCCCATCCCCTTTAAGAACCAGCGCATTTGAACTTGGCGAGTTGATATTTTGACAGTGTGTTTGCAGTCTCCGCTGAGACAGACGCATGACCACATGAATTTGAAACATCAAATGGCTCATTTTCTGGCCAAATTATGGACCTAATTCCCAAATGGAATAGCGTCTTCTTCTACAATTTAATTTGGAACTAAATTTTGGAAAAGAGAACTTAAAGGTGCCATGACATGCTATTTTATGGACGCTTTAATATAGCCAGTGGCACATTGAGCTTCCCCCAAATGCGCTGTTTTGGTGTCTGTAGCTATAATGCAAATGAGTGAGGGGTCAAGGAGGATGGTGGGGGTGTGGCTCTGAGCAGCCAAGGTGCCATGCGCTCTGTTTACAGTGGATGTATCGCAATGGCGAGGCACACACAGCCTTTAGCCGTGTTCGGTAAATATTTCAGAACACACAGGAGTCCTGGAGCTCTATATCTAAATAATATCATATGGCCTACATAGATATCTATATCATATAATATATATTATCAAGGCCAAAAGCTGTGTGAGCCGATATTATGAATCTCAAACGACTGAAGTAGACTGAACCGCGACATGGAGGAGAAAGGGACTGTTGCCGGGCAGCACTTAGGCACCTCCGCCTCCTGCAGCGCCGAGGCGGTGGTCCCTCGGCAGCGGGAAGCGGGGCTCAAGCGGGCGACATTCGTCTCCAACAATCCCTTTCTCCTCCATGTCGTGGTTCATGTTCTTGAGGGAGTCAAAGCCAAAGTTCCTTTCCCCCCAATTCATTCTCAACCATGGCTGAGATAACCCCCACTTTGAGTCTTGTTATAGAAATACCAGAGACGAGAGTCCGACGTGTTATGCGCCATAACACCAAAAGCAGAACGGTTATCGAAATAACAAGGAAGTGAACAACACTTACAGCGTTACAGTCCTGCAGCTCTATATCTAAATAATATCATATAATACATAGATATCTATATCTTATAATACATATTATCACGGCCAAAAGCTGTGTGCGCCTCCAGACGATACTATGATTCACAAACGACTTTGTCGGGTTCTCCGACGTCTCTGGCTCTTCCACTTTCACATCAATCTGAAGTAGACTGAACCGCGCGCTGCCTGCTGCCGGGCGGGGGTGCCTCGCGGCAACCGGCGGCATGTCGCAGGTCATGTACTACAGGGAGTCAAAGCCAAAGTTCCTTTCCCCTAATTCCTTCTCAACCATGGCTGAGATAACCCCCACTACAGTCTCATTTTGGAAGTACAAGAGACGTCAAAGAACCGACAAGAAACACTTGCGTTACAGTGTGTGTATTCACACACACACACACACACACACACACACACACACACACACACACACACACACACACACACACACACACACACACACACACACACACACACACACACACACACATATGGCGCTCGCACGGTCGTGTCTCATTGGCGGGCCAAAGTCTCTGGGCGGGCCAGGCAGAGTAAGGGGAGGAGCTTAGATGCAATGTGACGACATAAGGCGAACAGAACACCCCTAGAGCTCGTTGTACACCGAACGCAAGTTTTAGCCACTGGGGGACCATAGGCAGGCTAGGGGGACTCATATTTATGTTAGAAAACCCCATAAAGTGAGATTTTCATGCCATGGCACCTTTACCACATATCTGATATGTGTGTTTTTTTTCACAATCCACATGCTATTTCTATGCAGTTTCACACATATGAACAATCTTTGACATCATAATATTTATTTTACGTTAATCGTTTGCATAAGTCAAAATCAAAAGACCAACTGTGCTATCTTGTAGGGCATTTATACCAGGTGCAAGCTAGGGCCCTTTATCTTTGTGTATACATTTTGTTTGTGTGTCGTGAATGTTTGTTTCTAAATACATTTGTGTGTGTGTGTGTGTGTGTGTGTGTGTGTGTGTGTGTGTGTGTGTGTGTGTGTGTGTGTGTGTGTGTGTGTGTGTGTGTGTGTGTGTGTGTGTGTGTGTGTTTATTGCTAATGGTGTGTTCCTGAATCCTCGGACGCGAGCCCTCCGAGTTGCACGTTTGACGTCACTTCTGGTCTCGGAGCATTCGTAGCGTTCCTGTTGTGGCATGAAATTAGCTAGTCGTTGTTTATTGTTAGCTACATTAGCCTCTGCAAACACATTGATCACTTATTGATGGCTGTTCACAGAACACACACAAAATACACACAGACGGGAAAGTGATTGCATTTAACACCTCCGGCGACCAGTAATGTCCCATGATGCAACAGCGTGAAATGCAGACACAGAGCTCACACATGTGACACACATGTCCACACAGAGTCTCTTTGTCGACATTCACCGATGACCACGGATTACAGTTTGACCGAAAAAAAATGACAAAATTTAAAAAATGAATTTATGAATAAACTCATCAAAAAGTTTACATTTCGTGATTGGATCAAAAAAAGTTATTAATTCCATCTTCAAACATATTCGATACCTTCCTGTTGGTATGTGTTTCCTCCAAGTCAACATTTTTAACAGTTTTACAGGTGATTAGGCCTATCATGTTTATCTCAGAGATATGATCCAATGTATTCTCTATGGGAAGACATATAATGGATGCAGAATGTAGAATAGAGTGTATATACACACACAGTGGCTGAGTGCTTCAATGGCACCTGTGTAGGAGTACAAATGAAAGACGGAGGCCTTCAGATGAGAGCTGAACACCGCAGGGGGTCTGGTCTGCCACTAATGGTACTGGAAGCACAATGAAAAGGTCTTTCTGAAAGCCTAGGCGTCTTGAGAAGAGAGAGCGTTAGGACGAATGTTACGGACCCCAATGCGTATGTGCATGTACTTATGGTATTGCGTGTGTCTGTGTGTGTGGGATGATGGTCTTAAGGAATGGACTCAAGGTAACGGGACAGAGCACTAGACTGGCAGGCTAGCAGCAGAGGGGCTAGGAGAGGGGCTAGGAGAGGGGCTAGGAGAGGGGCTAGGAGAGAGGCTATGAGAGGGGCTAGTAGAGGGGCTAGGAGAGGGGCTAGGAGAGAGGCTAGGAGAGGGGCTAGGAGAGGGGCTAGGAGAGGGGCTAGGAGAGGGGCTAGGAGAGAGGCTAGGAGAGAGGCTAGGAGAGGGGCTAGGACAGGGGCTAGGAGAGGGGCTAGGAGAGAGGCTAGGAGAGAGGCTAGGAGAGAGGCTAGGAGAGGGGCTAGGAGAGAGGCTAGGAGAGGGGCTAGGAGAGGGGCTAGGAGAGGGGCTAGGAGAGGGGCTAGGAGAGAGGCTAGGAGAGGGGCTAGGAGAGGGGCTAGGAGAGGGGCTAGGAGAGGGGCTAGGAGAGGGGCTAGGAGAGGGGCTAGGAGAGAGGCTAGGAGAGAGGCTAGGAGAGGGGCTAGGAGAGGGGCTAGGAGAGAGGCTAGGAGAGGGGCTAGGAGAGGGGCTAGGAGAGGGGCTAGGAGAGAGGCTAGGAGAGGGGCTAGGAGAGGGGCTAGGAGAGAGGCTAGGAGAGGGGCTAGGAGAGGGGCTAGGAGAGAGGCTAGGAGAGAGACGCTAAGGAGAGGGGCTAGGAGAGAGGCTAGGAGAGGGGCTAGGAGAGAGGCTAGGAGAGAGGCTAGGAGAGGGGCTAGGAGAGAGGCTAGGAGAGAGGCTAGGAGAGGGGCTAGGAGAGGGGCTAGGAAAGTGTTATTTGGAGATTAACTGAGAGAGGTGGCTCACACACACACACACACACACACACACACACACACACACACAATTATACTCACATGCACGCATGCATACATGCACATCGACACAGAGACAGAATGAGTGTCAGCCATGGAGCATCACAACATTAACCAATAAGTTGGCATTTAGGAGGTTAATTGAGCAACTAATCGGATGACAACGCTGTGTCTCCTTCTATATATGTGTACTGATTTGTGTGTGTGTTTGTGTGTCAATCTCTATACGTATCTGTGTGTGTGTGTGTGTGTGTGTGTGTTTGTTACCTTGCGCCTGAGTAAATCTTTGTTTTTGTGTTGATGTGTATGTGGGTGTGTGCGTAGATGTATGGTAAGATTAATTTGTGTTCCTCTTCCTTCTTATGTAATATCATTCAATCACACTCCCCCCTCCTTTCCCCTCTGTCCCTCTCGCTCTCTCCCTCCCCCCTCTTTCTTTCTCTCCCTCCCCCCCCTCCCTCTCTCTCTCTCCCTCTCTCTCTCTCTCCCTCCCCCCTCTTTCTTTCTCTCCTTCCCCCCCTCCCTCTCTCTCTATCTCTCTCTCTCTGTCTCTCTCTCTCTCTCTCTCTCTCTCTCTCTCTCTCTCTCTCTCTCTCTCTCTCTCTCTCACTCACTCACTCACTCACTCACTCACTCACTCACTCACTCACTCACTCACCTCACTCCACCTCACTCCACTCACCTCTCTCCCTTCCCCCTCCCTCCCTCCTCTCTCTCTCTCCTCTCTCTCTCTCTCTCCTCTCTCTCTCTCTCTCTCTCTCTCTCTCTCTCTCTCTCTCTCTCTCTCTCTCTCTCTCTCTCTCTCTCTCTCTCTCTCTCTCTCTCTCACTCACCCACCCTCATTATCCATAGTAACGAACAAGGAGATAACCATGGGTCAATGTGCATCATGGGGGAAGCTTGTTTACAGGGGAGGGAGCTGGTTATCTGGTTAACAGGGGTAGGGTGCTGGTTATCTGGTTAACAGGGGAGGGAGTTTGTTCACTGGTTAACATGGGAGGGAGTTTGTTAACTGGTTAACAGGGGAGGGAGCTTGGTAACTGTTAACAGGGGAGGGAGCTGGTCAAAAACACATCATGGGTCCTGACCTGGACTCACACACACATGCAGGATGTGTTGAAACATGAGGTTCAAAGGATGTGTGTGTGAGTGTTTGTGCATGTATTTTGTACTGCATTTTTGGGATATGCGCTTACATCTAAGCGTTAATGTGATGCATGATTGTGTTTGTGTGTTTCGGCATCCACCCGTGAGTGTGCATCAGTCCCGTGCGCATTGGCGCCATCGCTGCAATAGCATCCCGCAACCTCCACCCCAATCTCTCTCCACCTCCAATCATTCTACAGCCCCGTCCACACGAAACGCAAAGGTCTTGTACGTTTGGGCTGTCCAGACGGACCTGGCATTTTCGGTGCCTGCAAAAATATATTTTTTTAAACCAGGTCCCAGGGTGAAAAAGGCCCTCTGTGTTTTCATGTTAGGATCCGTGTGGACGCCAGATACGCAAACGATGACGTCATAGCCCCCCCACCAGGTGGCCAAAGTTAGATTTCAATCTAATTTGTGTTGTTTGATTTGATTTGTATTATTTTTGTTGCTTTAATCATCTCCTTGATAAATTAAATTAGTAGCTGTACATTAAAAAATATTTTGTGCTCAATCTACAAGAGGGTAATTCCATCAAAGTCGCTAACGAAAGCGGCGCTTAGTTGATTTAGCCCGATTAGAACTAACGCCAACTTCCACTTGAGGCTAAAGCCATTCCATCAACGTAGTTCAGCCGCGCCTTGCTCAGGCTAGTTCAAGCCAGGCTTACGTTATCACGAGATATGTAACCATCCCAGAACCTTGTATGTCGAATCACAGATCAAATGTCCGAAAAGGAATTAGCGGGATCTTATCCAATGGCGAACAGAAGCTGCTTGTGAAGGTCTATGAGGAGTATAAGCATATAATGAATCAAAAAGGGAACACGTAACCATTCATAAAAACAGGGAGGCAGCCTGGCAATAAAATCGCAGATCTTCTGAATGAATAAGTAGTATTAAGCATAACATATTTAAATGTAATATTGTCCGTAGATTTGTTTTCAGGGAGATAGTCTCAATGTAACGTTTAAGACGATTGAATTTAAGACGATGGTACTGGCATACAAGGCAGTCGATGGAACTGCCCCTTCCTACCTCCAAGTATTGCTAAAGCCACACACCCCAGCTCGATCCCTCCGCTCAACTACCTCAGCTGGACGTCTGGTACCGCCATCGCTAAGAGCTAGCAAAGGTCATTCAGCAAAGTCACAACTTTTCTCGGTTTTGGGACCTCAGTGGTGGAACGAGCTCCCTGCCGTTCTCAGGACCGCGCAGAGTCGCTCACCTATCTTCAGAAAAAAGACTCAAGACTCACCTGTTCAGAGTCCACCTCGACTCTGCATAGCCACCCTCCCCCCTCTGGCCACCATTGTACACTGTATTGTGTTGTATTGTATTGTATTATAGTACTTAACTGTGTAGCAACTGCAGTAGCTGCTATCATTGCTGTAACACGGAGAATTGGTTAGCCTAGTGATTGTTGTACTTGCACTTGGCTCTATGAACATCCTTACTGTACCGACAGCGATATATTGTTGCACTTCTTATGACAAATGTACTTATTGTAAGTCGCTTTGGATAAAAGCGTCTGCTAAATGCCCTAAATGTAAATGTAAATGTAAATGTAACGAGTCAGACTTGCACCGGGTCGTCTGGGGTTCAATCCCCACTTAATTAGTCATTTAGGAAGGATTACTGGAGAAATCAAACAACTTTTCACGTCTTTTATTTTGCATTTCTTTGAATATTCTAAATTGACTAACCATAGTATTTATCTCCACAGAGGTGGTCTCGGCTGCCTGCCGAGAAACTCACCTGAATGGAATTTATGTGGCTGACAATATCCCATGCAGCAGTGTCCTCATTTTACCATCAGTAACATTAATATTAACGATAACTTTACCGTGGGTTTTTGCAAGTTATATTTTGGTTCTGGGGATATTGTAAGACATACAGTATTTATTGTGTTAAAAGTCATTTGTTAGGCGTAATTTCTCTGATATAAGGGAAATTACAAAAATGATACAAAACCAAAAATTGAAGGATATACTAAGGACGCAAACTCGCTTCGCCCGAAGCACAGGACACATGCTAGACCACTCACCCTAATGCTAGTTCACAAATTTGACAGAATATATATACTTGGAAAATATCCACGATAACAATAGATAGCAATTCATTTAATTATTTTATTTGCATAATTTAATCTAGACCCTTAGTGAAAATATGCGCTGTTTGTATGTCATATATGTACATTTATGACAAAATTGTGAGGACCAGGCATTGCAGAACCCTCTAATAGTACACTTGTTTCCGACAGATGGACTTATCTGAAACACCGCTCAAGTAAGCCTGACAGTTAGCCTGGTACCAACCAGGTTAGTTTGGTCGGATAAATTGCCATGGTTACTTAGCGGAGATTCCCTTAAGCCGAGTTAATGGAACGCAGCTCTAGCTGAAAGTAGCGAGGCTTGGCGAAATACGGCCGTCTTTGCCCCTAGTTTGGTTGATGGAATACCCCTATGGTTAAACAGCTGCTTTTCTCATTTTTGGTGGAGAACCAGTGCCACAAATAGGCCTTGAATATGTTCTACAGTATTTCTACAGCTAGATTCGTGTTTGCCATGAGTCCATCAATACGGAGAAAGATCATTTTTGCCCGTGTGAAAGCATCGCTGGCAACATTCCTGACATACCATTGGCTTACAGGTGCGCATCAAGGACGTACAAGAAAAGGTAATGTACAGTACGTGCATTGTAATGTCCAAAAATGAACCTTGCCTTTCAAGATGCTGTTTCAAAGGTTAAGGTTCAAAGGTGACTCATCTCACAGTGCGTGAGTTTATCTCCTAAATATCTGTCAAATCATGTAATGTTTATTTTTATTCTTTTTTTTATATGCTTTTTTTTTTTGTCCCTTCCTACCCCCAAGGTTAACACACATACAATCATATAAGCATACAATTAATTGTACAGTTATACTATGAAATATTTGGCAACCCTCAGGTTCCCTCTATTTAAGTTCCATTCATGTTTGCATGTACAAAGAAGAATACAAGAAAATAAATGATGGGAAAAAAAAGAGAAAAAATCATATAGGGTTTAATCCCTTTTCATTTAAATATTTGTTACTTGACATTTTTTGGGTGTCTCAGTTGAATCAAAGTTACCTTTATTTGTTTTCTTGACTGCTGTTGTGGTACTTGGGGGATTCACAGTAATAAGTTAGAGAGGATCTCGCGACACGTGTGTCTGACCCACGGATGTGTGTGTTCCAGTCCGTGCGTGTGTCTGCATGTGTTTGTGTTCCAGTCCGTGCGTGTGTCTGCAGGTGTGTGTGTTCCAGTCCGTGCGTGTGTCTGCGTGTGTGTGTGTTTTAGTCCGTGCGTGTGTTTGCGGATGTGTGTCTTCTAGTCCGTGCGTGTGTCTGCGGGTGTGTGTGTTTTAATCCGTGCATGTGTCTGCGGGTGTGTGTCTTCTAGTCTGTGAGTGTGTCTGCGGGTGTGTGTGTTTTAGTCCGTGCGTGTGTCTGCGGGTGTGTGTCTTCTAGTCTGTGAGTGTGTCTGCGGGTGTGTGTGTTCTAGTCTGTGAGTGTGTCTGCGGGTGTGTGTGTTCTAGTCTGTGAGTGTGTCTGCGGGTGTGTGTGTTCTAGTCGGTGCGTGTGTCTGCTTGCGTTGTTCCTTTCATAACCGAGCAGGGCTGGGCAGCCAGCCCGACCCACGTTGTGACAACGAAGCACAAACCCTCGGCTCATTCCTCAGACCTTACTCCTCTGTCACGTTGACAGAGTGAGCCGCTCACAAACGACCGTACCCCGCTTATTATGCACCCAGAGAGACCCTTAGAACCCCCCCACCACCCTGCCTAATTATTTAAGATGTATCAAGGTCAGGGAAACAGAAGGAGTCCTATGACCTGGAGAGCCAATAGAGGCTCCCTGCATCATGTTTGCATGCGTATGTTATTTTCATTACCACAAAAACACTCACACTCACGCACACATACACACACACACACATACAAACACACTCACACACGCACATCCCCCCCCCACACACACACACATTCACTCATACATTTACATTTACACACACACACATTCACAAACACACACGCACGCACACACACACACACACACACACACACACACACACACACACACACACACACACACACACACACACACACACACACACACACACACACACACACACGATTATCAGCAGGAGAGTACTGGCCTAGTTCTATCAGGTGGTCTTGGATCTTGGGACCTGGGGGGGGCCGGTATGGGTAGGGGCAGGGGTCCGGTGTGGGGGCCCGTCCATGACTGAGCTGTGGTCCACACGAGAACAGGGTGTTGAATCAGGAGCCTCCTTCATACTCCTCTACTGAGGCACGAACAGGAAGTACTGGACGGCGGCCCCTTGCCCCACCCCCCCTAGTCTCATTCAGCTCGTATTTAAAGTGGACTTTGGTGTGTTTTGGGTGTCAGCCATTTTATAGACAGTTCGGAGCCAAAATAATAAAAAAAGGGAAAAATGTCCACTGTAAAGTGCGTTATGTATTACTCGTTTTCATCTTATGTTCGTTGAACAAAGTGGGACTTTATCAAAGCAGGCAGACCTTTGGCAGAACCGAGTAACTG
>OLKM01002884.1:29258-31758 GCA_900291075.1 Melanogrammus aeglefinus | reverse complement strand
TGTTATAACAGGGGTCCAGCAGCGGTCTTCTGGGGTCCAGCAGTCTTATGTTATGGCAGACCTTCTGTCCAGCAGTCCTATGTTATAGCAGATCTTCTGAGGGGAGACGGCTTGGTACGGAAAGTTAAACTCAAAGTTACACATCGGCTACTGTTTCATTACAGAACATATTCTAGGAAAATAGACAAACCATGAGAATCTGAAGCCTGATTTGGTAGACTTCTTACAGTTTTTCTCCATTGTATTCACGCAACAAAATGGAACTATGCACACACTTCTGAAAACTTGAAGCTCATGTATCACAACAAGCCAGACTGCTAAACTCTAAGCACAATTTCATTGTTTTCCCTCATATAGAGATTCTAAATTACATTTTTTTCAAAACTCTAAGCACAAATCACATCATTTAGCAGACATGGTTCACCTGGAAAAAGCTGGCCTTCAAAACGCCACACCTAATTCCCAAATGCAGACCGATATACAGAACATGTTGATATGTTTCCCCGCATTTTATATTCTTATATTTGCTTTTTTTTGGGCCTACGAATAAACTTTTGCAGTCAGTTCAGCTGAACACTTTACTGTATTACAGTTAAAAATACATATTTGCTTTGTTACCTTTTAGTACATTGTGCACTGATTTCATCATTACGTCCCCCGAAAGACTAAAAATGTTCTTACTGTTGTGTTTTTCAGTGCAATTACTGTGAGCTATGCCAAAATAGGTAACATTTGTGTATTCTCAGAACTCTAGCAATGTTGCAGTGTCAACAGTGCAGTATGACTGAGAAGCTGGGTTGTGAGTTTAGCCTATTGGAGCTCATTGTATTGCTGAATGTGTTCAATGCATCTGCATTTTTATAGGTGTTTTCCAGCATATGTTTTATGTGGGTGTCTTGCCAAATTCCTAGACGGTACGACAATTTGCTTCTAGTCTTGGAGTCACCGCTAATCAAACAATAATTCCCATAATGCTCGAGGCTGAGCAGGTGCCTGTTACGTCCAAAGACGCATATGCTTTGTAGAACTTGATCGGACCGAGGTACGTTCGCTTTCACATCTCAAGCGAATCGTACCAGGGTCCGTTTGGAATCGAACCGAGACCAGCTTTTCAGGTAGGTCTCGGTCGGCTGATTTGGTTCACATCGAAGTGAGGTGGTTGCATTCACACCAACGCAAACGTACCGAACCAAGGGGACCAAACTCGTTTATTGCGCACTAAATGCTGTTGGTGTGAAAGCACGAATAAACTGCTGAAACAGAAATATCGTCATGTTATCCATTGATTTCAACAATGTAACTGTATTCTAAATACCAACTATTTAAATTGTAATTGTAACGGAATACAGTTAGCTATAATTTATATTCTGAATACGTAACGCCGGTTCATGTATTCCGTTACTCCCCAACACTGAATATAATACTGTGAATACATCATATACGATGTATTCCCAGTATTCTATTACAATATGCCAACAGTCTTTATACTATATGTACCATACAATTGCAACCTTTTCAACTTTAAAACAGGAAACAAGTTCTCCACAATTGTATACATTTGAATATGTAACATGGCCTCATGATCACATCAGTGTTTACAGTTTTTCCCAATCGTTTAAACACTTTTCCTGAAACTATGGCTACATTTCTTAAAACTCTAAACACAATACTGAATAAAAACTAAGTTAACAACTGTGTCAAACTCCACAAATCTCTTCCAAAATGAAAATGCTGCACTCAAAACCACGTTCTCCCTTCTCAAACTGATTATTTCTACCAAAACGATAAACATAGCTATCATATGAATATTTCTTCAAGAGAATAAATTAAACACTGGTGTAATCAATTAAAATGAACTCAAAACCTAGTTTCCCAGAGTCATACTGCACTGATGACACTGCAACATTAAGTTTTGAGAATACACAAATGATAACTATTTTGGCAAAAATCACAGTAATTGCATTGAATTAAAATGAAAAAACACTACAGTAAAAAAATGTTTAGTTTTTAGAGTAGTTTTTCGGGGGATGAAATGATATAATCAGTGCACAAACACAAAAATTTAACAAAGCAAATATTTATTTGTTACTCTAATACAGTAAAAGGTTTTGCTGAACCGACTAAAGAAAAGTTTTTTGTAGGACCCCCAAAAAAATTAAATCATATGAAACATTCAGGGCCCTATTTTAACGGTCTGAAACGCAAGTGAGAAGTTCCAAGCGCAAGTAGCTTTGTGTGCGGTTCTATGGCAATCTTGCTATTTTACCGGCGCAAATGACTCTTGTCTAAAAAATCTAAAAAGGGGTGGTCTAAAGTAGCCTAAATACCCGTAGTTGTAGTTAAGAAAACTTAACACACCTATGATATGCGGTAACTGTGGTTCTATTTAATGATATACGCAGGGGTGGAAAGTAGTGAGTTACATTTACTCGCGTTCCTGTAATTGAGTAGTTTTTTTGTGTACTTGTAATTTTTTAAGTGGTTTTTAAAATCTATACTT
>OLKM01002884.1:22500-29233 GCA_900291075.1 Melanogrammus aeglefinus | reverse complement strand
TTAATATTGCTCTGTGTTTATATGAAACAACGTGACTTTAAACATTTGATTTGTAAAAAATTCTCGTTACAAGGAAACATCTCCAGTCAAAGGCAGAGGCGGATGATCATGACGTGCATTAGCTATACTGTTTACAAAGGTTAAGGACTGTTTAGCCTCATGAATGTTCTCATTTTGCCTCACTTTTGCAATAGTTTTTGCTTACAGAGAAATAAAACTCTTCGACAGCAAATTAATTGTTTCTTGTGTTTATACGTCCACCTGCTGAAACGGAGCCTTAAGGCTGTCCCTCTTATCTCTGAAAGTGTATTCATTAAGACCGAGTTTCTGTATCGATGCTGTTGGTCTTCTGATTGATGTTGAAATTCTTTGCTCCCAAATTGTTTTTTTTTAAAAACGTATCTAAAAGTATAAGGCACAGGTGATACACTCCATTCATGTTGTGCGCCCGACACTTCTCTATTCTGTAAAGGTGGTTTGCATTAATGAACGCAAAACTAGTTTGAGATTGATATCCTCTGGTCTTAATAATTGCCCTACACAGAAGGACCCCCCCGCCCCCCTCCCGCTTTATTAAAAGTAACTAGTAACTTGTACTTTAAGTTAATTTTAAATCAGCTACTTTTTACTTTTACTCAAGTAGATTTTTTAGACCAGTACTTTTACTTTTACTTGAGTAAAATTTCATCCAAGTAATCATACTTTTACTTGAGTAGAATATTTTTGTACTCTTTCCACCTCTGGATATACGCAATACATTAACAAACATCGTTTCTTTCCAGCATTGTATGCATTATCATTATCGACTTGTGTTCCTAATATACATTTGTCCCCCCGTTAATATACATTGCCATGGACTGTATTATGTGTTACGTGTTTAGATTGCGTGTGTTTAAACAGATGGACGCACACATATGCGCCTGCATTCATTAATTATTTTACAAATACAACCACGCGTGCCTGCAATCATTCATTTTTTTTAACACTCACTCGCGGTAAAACAATGTTTTCTCACAATCAAATACTCATCAATCCTAAAAGTTATGGGCTTGTTCACAATGTCTGTATGAAGAAAATATGTATTTGCTGTACAGTGATTGCAGATGCATTGATTTAAAAGTACAACTTATTACCGCTGTAGCAGCTGTTCTTTCCCAAATAATTGACCAAGAATGTGTGGCTAGGTAGACGAGAGAAGCAAAGTGTATGCAACATTACGCATGCGCCCTTAAAATAGCATCTGAACAACGTGCCACTGACTTCAAACTAGGTATTTCCTGGTTTGTGACGCAATTGTTTTCTGAAACTGCAAAATAGCACCAGGGAACGTTTGCGCCAGAACACGCCTTCTCCTTTCGCCAAACCGCCCATTGGGGCGCAAGATCATTCCCTAATTTACCGACGAGTGGTAGTGGAGGTAAAACAACGCAGTTGCAAACTAGAAACGACACATTTGTCAGTGTAGAAAGTCAAATGTGCCGGATGCAAGATAGGGCCCTCAGTGTCTCTGTATTTGTTGGAATGTGCCTGTGTTCAGGGATCTCCTTCGGGATATGTGTTTCCCCCAGGGTTCAAACTGATAGGGCACGGCCCTAAACCCCTTTTTATCACACCCTGAGGAGGATAAATCGATAGATAACAATCTTGTTAACAAATGCTTTAGTTGTATTGGGGGACAGAGCAGCTTTCACAATCCTGACAGAAAATGTATAAGAACTCGTCGTTTCAGCCAATGCATTGGACTCTTGGAGCGACGCGACTGATCTCCAGTGTGGGCTGATGTCCCGCCTCAGACTTCAGCTTGCGGAGCTCTTATAGCGACACAGATTGACTTCCCATGCAGGGGACTCCTACTTGCAGCCCTCTTGGAGGGATGCAGGCTGATTTCCTATGCAGGGGACTTCTCCTTGCAGCCCTCTTGGAGGGATGCAGGCTGATTTCCCCTGCAGGGGACTCCTCCTTGCAGCCCTCTTGGAGGGATGCAGGCTGATTTCCCCTGCAGGGGACTCCTCCTTGCAGCCCTCTTGGAGGGATGCAGGCTGATATCCCCTGCAGGGGACTCCTCCTTGCAGAGAGACGCAGGGGGGACTGCCATCTGAGTCCTCTCATGATTGTTTGTTAGATCTTGGATTATTGTATTCTATGTTTGTATGTTTGTTGTGTGATTGTTTGTATGTCATTGTACCGTTATTACCCAAATACATGACAATAATTGTTATAAGTTCCGATGACTCTTTGTTTTAACCAGTTTAGACAATTGTGATTGAATTGGTCCGGAATTCCAACCACACAGATCTACATATAAATCAGTGTGCATCCTGCCTCCAATCCTGATCAGGCCAGATGGCCATCTACAATACTGCAGAGCTCACCTGTGGCCTATGATACATGATTAAAGTGTTTTGCCAATTGAGTTTGACCAGGTTAGAAGATAGTGTGACCAATTGGTAATTAGGTGTGGCATTTTGAAGGCCATTGTTTTCCAGGTGAAACAAGTTTGTGATTTGTGCATAGAGTTTTGAAAAAATGTGATTTAGAATTTCTATATGAGTTTAGCAGTCTGGAGTCTTGTTCCCAGCATGCATTGATGCCTGAGCTTCAGGTTTTCAGAATTGTGTGCATAGTTACATTTCTTTATGTTTATACAAAAAAAAACTGTATTTGATGCTCTGCAAGAGATAGTCATAATCATTTGAATATCTCTTGCAGAGCATCAAATACGGTTTTCTTTTTTTGAACTGTGTTTATCGTTTTGGTGGAAAAAATATATGTTTTGAGAAGAGAGAAAATGTTTTTTTTAGTGCAGTGGTTCATTCTGCAAGAGGTTGGTGGAGATCGGCAAAATGGTTAACTCTATTCAGTTTTGTGATTAGAGTTTTGAGAAATTTAGCAATAGTTTCAGGAAACATGTTCAGACGATTGGGAAAACAGAAAGTAGCTTCAGATTACACCTGTTCATATTGTCACATGTCCTCATACTGGATTGATGACAAGTTTCACATCGAAATAGAGCTGAATTAGGTGGGGAATTCCAAGTCACCCCAGAGGTCGTATGGAAAATATTGTTTGCTTACGCTGGTAGAGAGAAAATAATAGGAACATGGAGCATGAAAGAGAGAGTGAGATAGATGGAGACAGAGAGAGAGAGACAGAGAGAGAGAGACACAGAGAGAGAGAGACACACAGAGAGAGAGACACAGAGAGAGAGAGAGAGAGAGAGAGAGAGAGAGAGAGAGAGAGAGAGAGAGAGAGAGAGAGAGAGAGAGAGAGAGAGAGAGAGAGAGAGAGAGAGACGTCAAGAAGGAGAAGCGTGGTTGGATCGGGCAGATGACGTGACAAAAAATAATATTTTAATTCAATTCGGGCGGGTGGTGGTTTAACCAATGAAAAAAAAAATATCTAGACATTGTTACACGCACACACACAGACACAGAGACACATACACACACAACACCACACACACACACACACACACACACACACACACACACACACACACACACACACACACACACACACACACACACACACACACACACACACACACACACACGTCTCGTTGCACTGACTTCCTTATAGGCCACTCAGCAAACGGCTCGTAGATTAGGCTGCCTGGGTTATTTGTTTTGATTTTAGTCATATTTTAAATCAGCCATTAGGGTTGTTATGTATACTAAAAGAAAATGAACATGCATGTTGCACTGTTGTGCGGTGGACTTGCAGCGAATTTTGGAATAGATATGCTTGAGTACGCGTTTCTGAAATATCAAGGCTTTTTTTTTGCAAAAAGAAAAAAACGCGTACAGTGCAACATGCATGTTCATTTTTTAATGTGCTTAATACAAGCGGCGGATGGCGGGCGGCTGCTGAAAATTGGACAAAATACATTGGTGCGGATGGATGGCGGACGAATGATGCGTTAGTGATGCGGTTGGGGATTAAATAATAGCCCTGTATGGGCTATTATTTAATCCCCAACCGCATCTCTAGTACAGAGGACTAAATAAATAGAAGGAGTAAGAGAGAGTACGAGAGAGAGAGAAGAGAGAGAGAGAGAGAGAGAGAGAGAGAGAGAGAGAAGAGAGCGAAGAGAGAGAGAGAGAGAGAGAGAGAGAGAGAGAGAGAGAGAGAGAGAGGGGGGAGAGAAGAGAGGGGGGGGAGAGAGAGAGAGAGTCCGGGGGAGGGGGGGGGGGTGGGGGCGGGGGGCAGGGAATGGGAGAACAGGTGGTATGATTAAAGAGGTGAGATGAGGAGGATCTGGCTCAGCACAGGTGTGTCCACACAAACAAATAAACACACACACACACACACACACACACACACACACACACACACACACACACACACACACACACACACACACACACACACACACACACAAACATGGTGACACAGAAATGTCTCTTCAGTTTACATACAAAGAGGGGGACAGGTGAAACCTGCTCCAGGGAAGAGAGATAGTGAAAGAGATAGTCTAGGAATCTGGGGAGACATTCCCTCTCCTTCTTCCTCCTTCCCAATGTATCATTTGTTCATCTCCTCAGCCCTCCTTTTTGTGCCTCGTTCTCATTGTTTCTCTCCTTCCTACTTCTCCTCTACTCCTCCCTAGTCCTCCCCCTCTCTTCTCCCCCATTCCTCTCCTATTCCTCCCCTACTCCTGACCCTACTGCTCCTCCCCCCCGTCTCCTGTCACACTGGTTTGTGTCCTCAGCCACCAAGGTCACACACACACACACACACACACACACACACACACACACACACACACACACACACACACACACACACACACACACACACACACACACACACACACACACACACACACACACAAACACGCAGGGCATATTTTGTACAAAATGGCATTCAGTTTTTAAGCACAAAATCACACAAGAGAACAAGGCATTCCCAGCATGCATCACATGAGGTTGCGTCAGACATTTACTCAAGATGAGATATCAGGAGACAAGCACACACTCAAAGTGATGAAAACACACACACACACACACATACACAGACGCACAAAGAAATACACACAAATACATACAAACACACACTCAAACGCAGTGAGGGGCACACACGAAGAGCTCGGTGTGGTGATAGAGGTGGGCTAGGCAGCGCGTTGTAGAGCTGTGGGCAGCGCGTTGTAGAGCTGTGGACAGCGCGTTGTAGAGCTGTGGGCAGCGCGTTGTAGAGCTGTGGGCAGCGCGTTGTGGAGCTGTGGGCAGCGCGTTGTAGAGCTGTGGGCAGCGCGTTGTAGAGCTGTGGGCAGTGCGTTGTGGGCGGGGAGCTCAGTGCGTTGTGGAGCTCAGTGCATTGTGGAGCTCACTGCTTTGGGGGGCTCAGTGGGTTAGGGGGCTCATTGCGTTGGGGGGCTCAGTGCGTTTGGGGGCTCAGTAGGTTAGGGGTTCTCAGTGCGTTGGGGGGCTCAGTGCGTTGGGGGGCTCAGTGCGTTGGGGGGCTCAGTGCATTGGGGGGCTCAGTGGGTTGGGGGGCTCAGTAGGTTAGGGTCTCCGTGTGTTTGGAGGCTCAGTGCGTTTGGAGGCTCAGTACGTTGGGGTGCTCAGAGCGTTTGGGGGCTCAGTGCATTGGGGGGCTCAGTGGGTTGGGGGGCTCAGTAGGTTAGGGTCTCCGTGTGTTTGGAGGCTCAGTACGTTGGGGTGCTCAGAGCGTTTGGGGGCTCAGTGTATTGGGGTCTCAGTGCGTTTGGAGGCTCAGTACGTTGGGGTCTCAGTGCGTTGGGGGGCCAAGTGCGTTAGGGGAACAGGGGTCTCAGTGCGTTGGGGGGCCAAGTGCGTTAGGGGAACAGGGGTCTCAGTGCGTTGGGGGGCCAAGTGCGTTAGGGGAACAGGGGGCTCTGTGCGTTGGGGGAGCAGCTAACTAAGCCTTCAAGTCTGTGAATTATTTTCAAACCAGAGTAGAGTAACGAGGAGAAGACAGAGACCGCCACGAGGAGGACCTGGAGTTCAGAGAAACTTCTGGATGTTTCCATGACCCAATCCTGTCAATCTGTCATCACTTCACTGACATGGACACGTCAGAGAGGTGTCGCCGTGACCTTTGGTCCCTCCCTCTCTCTGCCATTCGTCAGCCACACCTCTCTCATCCCATATATAGGGCTGTCCTTCACGCTAGGCTGTGTCTCCGTCTATGGCACAACGCATGCTCTAAAGTAAAGAGGTCCAAGGCCACAACACGGAAGACTATGAAATGACTTTGGCAGCTTAAGTATCGCAGGGTCTGCGTCGTTTAACTCCACCACAAAATGTGTGAGGAATTTTGGATACAATTTTTCATTCATCTGTTGTAGGTTTGTTGTTGTTTTTGTGTTATTATGTTACATTTCGTTCCTTGGAGTATTGGGAGATTTCTGAGATGTTAACCTTTAAAAAAAATATATATATATGCCTGCTCATGCCTTTAGGCAAAGCACTGTTTTGCAAGAACAATGTTGGTGGAATGAAATAGTTTAAATTATGTTTTGAGAAATACTAACTTTACAGAAACAGAATTTGTCATAGTTGTTACTCTTTCCTGTTTGCTGGATGCCAGTATGAACCAAAGTTCAACTCTGTTAGAGATCCACTCCCTTGTAAGAACATGAATGTCAGCTGACTGTGAAGCTAAACCATCTGGCTCCTAGCTGATCTCCCTTCAGGACCGCTGAGCAGACCCACACACCCTGTCCATGTAACAGAGTCAATTATACAGCAGTCATACTGTAAGTGTAACA
>OLKM01002884.1:0-15000 GCA_900291075.1 Melanogrammus aeglefinus | reverse complement strand
CTTTAATAAAGTGGACTTTAATAAAATTGACTCATGAAATGGACTTTAATAAAGTGAACTTTAGTAAAAATGGACTTTGATAAAATGGACTTTGATAAAATGGACTTTAATAAAGTGAGCTTTAATGAAGCAGACTTGTTTGGATGGTGAGGTGGAAGGCGTGAGGAGCAGCCGCGGGACGGCCAGGGAGCTGTGGTCAAGCTGAGAGACCGTTAGCTGCTCTGTTAGCAGCGGGGCGCTACATGCTACAGCTGCTCAGCCGTCTGACTCCACAGATCAGCTCTTCACAACCACTCTGAACTAGGCCAGCACCGTCTGAGCCAGCAGGGAGGTGTGTGTGTGTGTGTGTGTGTGTGTGTGTGTGTGTGTGGTGTGTGTGTGTGTGTGTGTGTGTGTGTGTGTGTGTGTGTGTGTGTGTGTGTGTGTGTGTGTGTGTGTGTGTGTGTGTGTGTGTGTGCATGTGTCTGTGTGCAGGGGTTCTCCACACACTGGCAGGATGCTGGCTCAGGGAAATTCATTCAGGTGGTCATTAGTCATTAACAGAAAAAACACCTTGGAAAAATGAATACACCAGCTGGTGTTCCCTACAGCACCCGGCCGAGAGAGGGAGAGAGACATAGAGGGAGAGAGAGAGATAGAGTAGAGAGACATAGAGGGAGAGAGAGAGAGGGGGGAGTGATAGAGGAGAGAGAAGGAGAGAAATAGAGGGAGCGAGAGAGAGAGGAGTGAGGGAGAGATATAGAGGAGAGATAGGGAGAGAGAGAGAGAGAGAGAGAGAGAGAGAGAGAGAGAGAGAGAGAGAGAGAGAGAGAGAGAGAGAGAGAGAGAGAGAGAGAGAGAGAGAGAGTTAGAGAGAGAGAGAGAGAGAGAGAGAGAGAGAGAGAGAGAGAGAGAGAGAGAGAGAGAGAGAGAGAGAGAGAGAGAGAGAGAGAGAGAGAGAGAGAGAGAGAGAGAGAGAGAGAGAGAGAAGGAGAGAGAGTAGAGAGAGATAGAGAGAGAGAGAGAAAAGATATAGAGGAGAGTAAGAAAGAGAGAAATAGAAAGGTAGTGGAGCGAGAGGGAGGGAGAGGGAGGGAGAGATATAGAGGAGAGACAGATGGGGGAGAGATATAAAGTTCAGGTTCAGATTTTAGGTTTCAATATTGTGAGAATAACTTCAGCTAAACATTTTGTTTATATCAATGTTGAAATAAAAAAATCTCTTTACGTTGAGGGGATGGGGAGGTTGTGGTCAAGTGAGGAGAGTCATCTACATTTCCTGGTTGAATGTGCTTCAAGCTGGCTTAAGTCCATACATTCGTCCAGTCTTCTCTTCTTTTCAAACAGGGCATTGATATGGATGAACTCACTACATATTGGTCGTGGAAGGCAAGTCCTTTAACATACGCTTTGCTTTCCACATTGTTTCTCTGTTATTAATCACAACATTATACATCAGTATTAAACCCTGATGTCCCTTATTGGATAATAATATACAACAGGAAGGGGTTGGTGCCATGGCAAGATGAGGTGACTTACCAGCGCCAATGACAAAGTACATCCGGAGAATTGGGAGGGGTTATTGTGCTGGACACCCCCTGATCAACTAGGAAACTTTATCTATAGACTGACATCGACTTAATAGGCTGGGATCTAAACACTCTTCTGCAGAGCATTGAGCCTAAAGCTTTGAGCTGTCAATGAGGGGTTGACAGTGTGTCAGTGTTGTGTTGATAGTATGTCGATTTGGGGTTGGTATTGGGTCCGTTTGGGGTTGATAGTGTCAGTGTGGGGTTGATAGAGTGTCAGTGTGTGATTGACAGCGTGTGTTGATAGTGTGTCAGTGTGTGGTTGACAGTGTGTGGTTGATAGTGTGTCAGTTTGTGATTGACAGTGTGTGGTTGATAGAGTGTCAGTTTGTGGTTGGTAATGTGTGGTTGATAGTGTGTGGTTGATAGAGTGTCAGTGTGTGGTTGATAGTGTTTGGTTGATAGTGTGTCAGTTTGTGGTTGATAGTGTGTGGTTGATAGTGTGTGGTTGATAGTGTGTGGTTGATAGTGTGTGGTTGATAGTGTGTCAGTGTGTGATTGACAGTGTGTGGTTGATAGTGTGTCAGTTTGTGGTTGATAGTGTGTGGTTGACAGTGTGTGGTTGATAGTGTGTGGTTGATAGTGTGTGGTTGATAGTGTGTCAGTGTGTGATTGACAGTTTGTGGTTGATAGTGTGTGGTTGATAGTGTGTCAGTTTGTGGTTGACAGTGTGTGGTTGATAGTGTGTCAGTGTGTGGTTGATAGTGTGTGGCTGATAGTGTGTCCGTTTGTGGTTGACAGTGTGTGGTTGATAGTGTGTCAGTTTGTGATTGACAGTGTGTGGTTGATAGTGTGTCAGTTTGTGATTGACAGTGTGTGGTTGATAGTGTGTCAGTTTGTGATTGACAGTGTGTGGTTGATAGTGTGTCAGTTTGTGGTTGGTAATGTGTGGTTGATTATTTTACTGATTCTGATGTTGGATTTGGAGTGCATTGATTCCGAACCGTTGAATGGCAAATGGCAGTCTATTATTAAAAAAATAATGCATTTACAGTTTTTCTCAGTCACTTTGGTACATTTCTCAGATCAGAATTAAAATTCTCCAAACTGTCTTTTCAATCTTCACATCATTGTGTCGTTTGTGCACATCAAAAAAGCAGTTCCTCATTTCTTTGATGAAGCCGCAAATGCTTTGGTACATTCATGAAAATGATTATGTACAGTTCTCTGTTCTTTCCTACATTATCAATGGCTTATGTCATGTTGATCAAAATGTATTGTAATGGGTCTCTATTGCATGGTCTCACTCCCGCAACATTTAGGCATTAGGTCATTGCATAAGTCTTTACATGCAAAATGGTTGAGCAAGTTGTCATAACATGTCAAGCATATTTCTATACATTTCCATTAGACTTTTTTTCTAAATCTATCCTGAATTGGCAAACTGCTACCAGGTGAATGTTGACTTTCTCTAAAGAAGAGAAATATGTGAAGTGTTAGATCAACCAACGATCAACCAGTTTACTGAATTAGCGCAAAGGTGCATCTCCTGAACCATGAACTGGCAAGTATATATATAGCTGGAGCACAACACAATGTTACATTGTCTGACAATGGAAGGACAAGGAATTGGACAGGGTCAACATCCAGAGAGAAGAAGAAGAGGAAGAGGAGTGAGAGGCTGCGTGAGAATGAGAATTTGTGGCCCAACAGACAGGAACGTCAGGAGGTGTAGGAAGACTGCACTGAAATTCCTACAGCAATCCATGTATCTTCACATTTCTAGCAATGGCATGGTCTCTCAAACATTACAGTACAAACAGTCAAAGCGTAAATGTGATTCTTGTCCAGTCTCTTGCAATCAATCTCCCATATACACTAAGGGGTAATTTACAATAATTGTCTTCAAAATATTAGCCATAGTTTACATCAGAGCCTCCCTCCAGAGTACACTGTTATATTGACTAAGCAATTTGACTGTCTTATCCGTACACAATGACACAAGGACTTGTCATTGTGATGCCACTGACAATTGACACAGATATTTACTTTTGAGAAACAAAAAGGATTTTGAGCAAGAGACTGGCTTTTGCATGAAATCCATGGTGTTTTGCTATTTGTACGAATTGGTTTGAGAAATGCACTTACTGTTTTGCAAAATTCAAATGTGATCTGAGAAAAGAAGCAAAGCGACTGAGAAAAACAGATAGATAGATAGATAGATAGATAGATAGATAGATAGATAGATAGATAGATAGATAGATAGATAGATAGATAGATAGATAGATAGATAGATAGATGGATGGATGGATGGATGGATGGATGGATGGATGGATGGATGGATGGATGGACGGACGGACGGACGGACGGACAGAGATGAACAGCCAGCCAGAGAGAGAGAGAGAGAGAGAGAGAGAGAGAGAGAGAGAGAGAGAGAGAGAGAGAGAGAGAGAGAGAGAGAGAGAGAGAGAGAGAGAGAGAGAGAGAGAGGAGAGAGAGAGAGAGAGAGAGAGAGAGAGAGAGAGAGAGAGAGAGAGAGAGAGAGAGAGGGAGGGAGGGAGGGAGGGAGGGAGGGATGGATAGAAAATGGTTATTTTAATTTCCTAGCTCTTTTTCAACAGTTTTTTTTTAACAATGACCTGTGAACAGTGAAAATCTCTGGTTCCGGAAGAAACTTTCCCATTCATTTTCACCATCGACTTTTCGGAAAATCTTAATATCAAGAGCTTAAAGCCTGGAACCAAGCCAATCATTCGAGAGGGTAAGTTGGGGTGCGAAATCCAGCTGGTTTATTACCGTGTTCAGTGTAAACGTGCGGATATTGCCGGGAAAATGGCGGGCATAACGCAGGCATATTTGGAGGATAAAACTTTTCTATACACAGATGCATGCACTGATGCATGTTTCCAGCATGTAAATCTATCCAACGAAAAAAAAATATTGAACATTAAATATGCTGTATGTTTGTATGTTGGTTTGTGTGGGAGTGTACATGTGCATCAGTTGCAGCTGGTGGTTTTTAAAGTGAGGGAGGAAGGAATGTGCGCTTGGTTGCCGTTGGCCTGCTTAAGGTGTTTCAGGGTGTTTTGGTGAACTACAAAATAGTGGGGAGGGATTATGTGAATAAAATTGATACAAATCCACCAGTGGCAGCATTGTGATTTGAAAGCTGGTGGGCAGCATGTCTTGGACTACAAGGGCAGAATGAAAGGATGTAAAGCCAATTAGTCATATCAGGCCTACTCTTGAATAAAAGAATTGGGCCCATTTCTGCCCTGAATGACTGAAGCTATTGGTCGTAATTTGGCTATGTTTATTTTCACATAAAATTGTTTTAAGAATAACGAAGACACACGATCAAAAGTGATGCCATTTAAAATGCATCATGCTATGACTCATTCACTAACATCCACATAATTTCCACAATATCAAACAGAATGGTCAGAGTAAAAAACATTTAAAAGAACAAGAAAATTATTTTCATGGGCTGTAAGCCTAACAAAATTATTTGAGGCAAATGTGGATGTTAATGGATGTTTCAGAATGTTGGTCATAGGTCAAAAAAAAGCCATTGAATTTCAAGCACTGAATATTTATGCATTGAAATAACGTATCTGGATTTTATGCCTCTGAATTTAACTCTTAAAATCAGCTTTTTTTTCAATGTTACAATATTCTAAATCAAATATTCATCGTTAAAAAATGTAACATGCCAAAGTCACCTGTAAAATTCAACGTATGAAATTCAGTGTTAACATCCGGGGTCCCTAGGAAGAGCCATCGATCCTAAATGCTAGATCGCGGTCAAGCAAGGAGAGTGTGTGATTGCAGTGAATTGGTTTGATTGACAAGCAGCGTAAGGGTTATTGTAGTTGGTTAAGGAGCCCAATTTATTAGGGCACCAATTTGGGGCAATCCGAGGTCCCTTTGCCTCCGTTTGGTGTGATGCTGGGGCGATCTGAACCCCGCTGCGCACTGTAGAATGAGAGTGCAGAGCCGACAGTATTGCGCATCTGAAGCAGCAGCAGCCTGTATTTCCAGTGGAAGCACGGCATGCCTCAGGATCAGTGGCGTCTTTGCATTAGGGGCCAGTGGGGCACGGCCCCACCAGAGCGCGCTGCCGTGCAGGGCACGATTATACTTTTCTTTTTTTTTCAAAAATGTCATTGAGCATAAGTTAATAATACATTAATTGTTAATAATTAATTACATATCCACAGTTTTAATTTGATGAACACAATTGTCTTACTTTTTGTAGTGTAGTAGTTGTGTGTGAAATAGTTTGTTGCTCCGTCTCGTCTGTTCCGCTCGGTGGGGCCCAGCCGAGATGGCCCCGTCTGCTGCAGTGTAGAAAACTGTGGAGCTGTTGCGCGAGCAAGCGCGTGCGCAGCGCCCGCTTCTGTTTCGGCTGTGGGGCCAGAAGTTTAGGGCCCCAAAGCTCTTCTCATTGGCTGATTTGTAGAAGGGGCGGGGGTTTACGGCGGGAGCCGATCAGATCTTGCTAGCTAGCTAACGTAGTTACAGTTACTGTTACAGTAAATAACAACAAATGGACGTTTCATTCATTAAATGATGAATCGTGAGGAGTATCTGTCTCATGTGAGATTTAGCACTTTACCACTAGAAGAGAAGTTGGATATAAAACATGAGTGGTGGCTTTGTATATTGATTGCTGTGTAAAGGGTGTGCGCCGTTGTGTTTTTATTGTTGCCACGTTGTTGTTTCTTGAGTTTTGATATTGTGAGATCTTGAATGCTGCCATTTGTATGTCGTCAGATTCGCGTTTGAGTGATGGCATTATTCAGCTGCAATTTTGGTCCCCTCTGTCACTTGCTACTTTGTTTTTGTTGTGATGGTAGTAATATGTGGTATTTTTGGATTGCGCTATAATATTTTTGCATTATAATATTTTGGAAACCCCACCAGAGTTTCCAAACCAAAATCGCCATTGCTCAGGAAAAAGAGCCAGACAGCACCCTGCTTTTAATTTGTCATCTACATATCTGTATCATGCCACTCAGTGCGGAATAGTGTTGACTCTGCGCGCTCGTTGTGCTCTAGTTATGTCGCTACAAAGTTTTAAGTTTGTGCATGTGCTGCACTTGAACGACTTAATGTCTTTCTGCGCTTCAAACTCGGCGCCCCCTGGGGTCAGACTTTTCGGTGGGTCGCAGAATTCTGTGTAACACCCGCTCGCTTTCCTTGCTTGACCACGATCTAGCATCTAAGATTGATTATTCTTTGTTGGGTGCCCCCATGTTAACGCTGAATTTCATACATTGAATTTTGCAGCTGACTGTGGCATGTTGAATTTAATATTTAAGTTGAATTTATTTACGTTGAATATTTGATTTTCATTTTTTAACCTTGAAAAATAAAGCAGAAAATTATTTATTGAAAATTTAGTTAAATTCAGAGGCCAAAAAAATACTAGTGCTGTCAAGCGATTAAAATATTTAATTGCAATTAATCACATTAATCTCATAGTTAAATCTACTGCGGGATAACAATGTTGCATTTATAAAAGTTCCTTGCAGCGCCGTCCGGCAGCCTGAACTATGCACCCGCAACCTATCACTCACTCAACAGACGCAACACTCACAAACTGTCAACGTTGCATTCAAGTCGATTTTGTCTAGAGGGGAGTAACTGCGGCCCCTCCCGAAGTGGTACAGCCCAGGTGGACCTTGAACTTTTGTGCAGGCTTGAACAGAGTGACACACTAATGCCCCTTTTCCACTGCCAAAATAGTCCCGACTCTACTCGGTGCGGTTAGTGCAGCCCTGCAATACACGGCACGGTACCAGTAAATTTTCGCTTTTCCACACAAAACCGTGGCCTGGAACTGGGCGGAGTCGGAGGGCGGAGTCGGAGGTGTTCAGGCGTGAACGTCAGCTTCAGGCGACTAGAAAGTGCCATGCCGCGGTCAGAAAAAAGTAAACAACGATGGAAGCACTGGACGACATCGAGGCAGTACTGCTGTTGCTGATTGCTCTGTGGCTTGTAGCGACAAAAGAACACGAACGTATGGAAGAGTCGAGACGAGCGATTCTTATCGTTTTGTCGTTGTTGCTCTCGCAGTTGTGTTTTCATACATGACGGGTGAATGTTTAAAGACCCCCGCGCTTCGTCGCACATATGACGTCATTTCATCTAACCAATCAGTGGACAGCACTGTTCACGTGACATTTAGGCCCCCGACTCGTACCGGCTAGACCTACCTCTGAAACAGGTACGAACAGGTACTGAAAACCGTAACGGGTCCCGCCCCCAACCCGCAGTGGAAAAGCTCTCAAATCAGGGTAGTCGTGCAGAGCCGTGTAGTACCGTTGCGAAAACGCGCAGTGGAAAAGGGGCATAACACACAAACATTTTTAAGGAGTTTTTCACCCGCTCCGTATCCTTGCTTGCCCCAACAAGTTTGTGCGGCGTCCTTGTTGTTTCGTTCCGGTGTAGCTAGATACGGTATGGTGTTGTAGTTTTTCCAACGTGACAAGTTGCTGCTAGACAACAGGTGAAAAAACGACAACGTTTGCCACACCAAAAGAGCGTTAATCGCGCTATCAAAAAATTAACGCTGTTAAAATTGGTTTGCGTTAATGCTGTTAATAACGTGTTAAACTGATAGCACTAGTTATTACACTGCATAAATATTCAGTGCTTGAAATTCAATGGCTTTTTTTTTCAAAATCCGATGACACATATTTACTTCCATACACCACACTGCTCAGTGGAAACGACAATATAAGCGAACAATTACAGTTACAAATATAACTGTAAGCAGTGATTAACGGGGTCCGGGCAAAATTAAAAGTCAAGAACACACTAATGGAAGATATATAAATATGAAAAATAATTATGAAGGAAAGATGTTCCACTTTATGCAATACTGTGTCTCAGCTTTCAGGTGAGCTGCAAAGCAATGGGCGAATTTAATGTTCAGCATGCAATAATCGGGATTCAAAGTCTCAACCTAAGCATCACCTGTACAAGGCATTACCCCTTGAGCCACTGATAAACCTGAACTGCAGCCTCATTCACATGGTCAAAATGTCTATTGATAGGCACACAACATCTAGAAAGCTCCAAGCACACATTTCTCAAGTGAATTAAGGGCTTTCTTAAAAGGGAACAGATCTGAAAATAAGCCTAGTTCATGATTTTTTACAATAGCGCCACCTTTTGGTGCAGTACCACAAATCTCAAAAATTTGAAGAGTTTCCGACTCACGGTATAGGCTGCAGTGTGACTTTTACAGAATTAGAGGGGAAAAATAAACGTAACGGGCCATTGGTTAATGCACACATTGACACACCGACGTTAGACGACAGCCAGCTCGTCAGGAGCAGTTAGGGTTAAGTGTCTTGCTCAGGGACACTTCAACAATGAGCTAGGAGGAGCTGGGGATTAAACTGGCAACCTTTCGGTTACAAGACAACATCTCTCTACCTCCTGAGCTAAGCCAACCCCGAACGGAGACGCACTGTACCACAACGAACAGTACCACACTGCTCAGGCTGCTTCACAGCCAAGGGTCTGCTTATTGGTTCGTAGTGCAGACTACTTGTGAATAGATTTTGGCGCGTTTCAGACACTTTAGCTAGTCACACCTAGCCTGGCTATTGCTATACCACAAGCTCAATCGTAGATTGCACGTTGGTCTGGGGAAGCTGCTGAGATTTTCTTCAGCACAAGAGGCGTGATCAATGGGCTAGTTAAAATTAATCTGTACGCAATTGGCTGCTTGCCATCGCTTCCCTGTCGTCATTGTGTTAAACCAGCCAATAGCGCACCAGGGGGTAAAGCCAGCTTGGTGATTGGCTCCCACAAAAACGTATCGAAACTAGAAAGAAATGTATTGCTCTTCTCCAGACCCTTCTGCAGGACTAACTCAAATCGTAGGCAGTATGGGCGGGGCTACCCAGTCTAAGTCACACCCACTCAGAGGATGAATTTCCTCCTCTCTCTCACATCCGAACAAGTGTCAAGAGGAAATCCAGAGAATCATCAAGAAGATGCTTCACAATAGCTGTAAGGCAAAAAACAAACCATGAAGAACTGTCACTTCAATATCCAAAATAAATATTTTCCTAACCAAAAAGTGTGCATTATTGAACAAATTTAAGAAAGTTGGTGCAAGCATCTGTTATATAAAAAAAGGAAAACATTTTTAAAGCATAAAGCCTACAGTAATATTTATTTACAACGTTTATTTGCAAACATTTACAGGTAAACATAAATTGTCCCTAATCTTCCACCCACAGCATCTTCCTATGAAAACTTGCAACAGCATACCATCTTGATGTCTGAATCCAACTCACTGAAATTAAAATAAACTATATACTACGAAGCTGCAGGGGGAGCTGTGTGGAGAAAGGTACGATCGCAAACCGAGAAAACAGCGAACATGGCCGATCCTGCAGAGTGGGCCTTTAAGGGCATTAATTCATTACAGTTGTTTGGGTAAACTAAATTCTTTGTTCTCAACAATGTTATGGAGGATCTTCCTCCCTTTCCTCACTGGAGAAGCCTCCACTGATGTGCATTTTTTACGTATGCCTGTGCGTGTGTTTGTCTGTGTGTGTGTGTGTGTGTGTGTGTGTGTGTGTGTGTGTGTGTGTGTGTGTGTGTGTGTGTGTGTGTGTGTGTGTGTGTGTGTGTGTGTGTGTGTGTGTGTGTGTGTTTGCCTCGTGTGTGCCTCCCACACCGGCTCCCGTTGTAACTGCCATCGTTAATGTAGTAGGGATCTAAGATGCATTGGATGCATTTGGTGCATATTATGTGCCTTGTTGCAACGCTAAGACCGGCTTTTAAACAAGCATTGAACAACGGCCGAGTCTACAAGCAACATCTGAATGTCTACGACCCGACCCCAGCAGCGGAGAAGGCCGCAGATCTTCTAGTAGACTTCGGGCAATACGTGAGACCAATGCCGGATTGCGAATGGATTACTTTCCAGAGGGACGAGAGCGCATACAGAGGGACACTGGACACAATGCTGCTCCAAGTAAGATCTACCTTTGCTGTTACCCCGGGTGGCGCAGAGAAGTGGGGCAGATTGGTGTCCATCCTGATCAGCTCCTTCTTCAAGAATGGAATATATTCTCCGCGACTCAGTGAAACGGGCGTCCGTACGGATTCCCGTTGCTGAAATATGTCGCCAGGATTCTGAAGAAATTCCCTCTTTCTGTTGGTTTTCCCGTGGAGACTACACCTGACGCGCTGTGCTCTTGGATTGAGACAGCTCTCTGTTTCATCCGAGAGCGAATCCAACCCGCGCTGCGAGCCGGGACTGAGACGCATCGACAGCAAAAGAAAGTTTCCAAAAACAAGCTGGCATTTCTCTGGCAACATCGCAAATCAAAGGCTATTGATATCATTCTAAATAATAGCTGTTTCCCTGAAACACCGCCTACGGTTAGTGATACATCCAACGTGTATGACTACTACCAAAACAAATGTCACGCTGTACCAAGCGTCAGTCCGCTGGCCCCGCCCCCTTGGTACAACTTCATTGACAAAATAGAGCCAGGCTACTTCCCAGACACCCACAATTTTACAATAGAGGAGGTGGATGCAGTTCTGACTTCTCTTCCCAATAACAAGGCAAGTGGATCTGATGGAGTAATTTATGAGACGCTGAGAGCTTCCAGGCCCACGTCAACACAAACTCTCACAAATATATTCAATGCCTGCCTGATCAATGAGAAGGAGAAGGTGCCTGAGTCCTGGAAAGGTGCCCTCATCCACCGTATACCAAAAAAGGACAACATTCCGGAAGATCCATCCACTTGGCGTGACATTTCATTATTACCCACCCTCTACAAAGTCTTCATGAAGTGCCTCCTCAACCACATCCTACCCTGGCTGGTGGACACAGGAATCCTCTCGCCCCATCAGAAGGCTTACTTCGACAGACGGGGAATGAACGAGCATGTGTTCTGTTTAAAAACCGGAATAGATTAATTCAAACATGAATCATCTAAATTCTATACTGTGTTTCTGGACTTTCGAGACGCATTTGGTACTCTCACACGAGGTGATGCTGAAAGCATTAGAGGAAATACATCTGCCTCAGCCTTTTGTGAACATTGTATCCAGTGTGTACCGAGGTTCATTCCTCCAGGTCATCTGTGGGCAACAGCTCACAGAGCCGATTGCACTGGAGGTGGGAATAAAAACTGGCTGTCCCTGGAGTGCCGTGAACTTCATCTTAGCACTCAACCAGTGGATGACGTGGATTCATCAGTGTGCCCCCCTGGATGTTCGATCCCCGAATCCTGTCCAGGGCTACGCAGACGACATGAAGGTGTCGTCGCGGCAGGAGGAGGTCATCACCAACATGCTGGCCCGCACTGATGAATTCCTCCAGTGGTCGGGGCTGGAGGTGAAGCAAGCCAAGTGCGCTGTTCTCCATGAGCGCCGCTCTGGAGGCAACCGCTGGTACAAGGCCAAGAGCGACAAGCCCCCCACCTTCCATGTGATGGGCCAACCCATCAGGGTCTACTCCCGGAACGAGACCTACCCGTACCTTGGCCACAGGTTCAACATCGCTGGCGAGTGGGGGGAACAAGTTGAGGAGCTCACTACCGAGTTTCTCCGTCGTCTCCACCTGGTCGATTTGTCCCCCCTTCCAGTCCTCATGAAGCTCCAGGCTGTGAGGGAGGTGGCCCTGGCGAAAATACAACACCTTTTTGCCAACGTACACCTCCCTCTCAAGGCGCTGAGAGAAATGATGGACAAAACCGTCCAGCTGGTCAGAAAGTGGGTGGGCCTCAACACACACTCTACACAGAGCATCATCTTCCTCCCATGTAGGGAGGGAGGGCTGGGGGTCCCCAACGTGGAGTGGACCTACACAGCCACCAGGTTAGCCCACCTGCACCACGTGCTGAACAACGACGATGTCACCGTCCGAGAAATGGCCAGAGCTTCTCTCCTGCTGGATCTACGGAGGAGGAAGGTTCCCCTGGCCACCGCCGACCAGAACAACTTCCTGGGTTTCAGGAGGAAGGACTCTGGGAAACTGGACACACAAGCCAGGGGCTTTGGGGTCTGGTCAGACTGGCCTGACCTCTGCAACCGGACTGGAGTACAGCTGAAATGGACAAAACCCAACACACCCACTGAAGTTCCTGTCACTGATGAGCTGGTCACAGACCCCAGTGTGGTGGTAGAGGCCACTATCACCACACAGCAGGGAGAGGTGGTCGGACTGACCAGAGACTCTGCAAGGAGGGTTTTGCTCAGTGTGAGGCAGTCTGAGACCAGACAGCACTGGTGTGGTCTGAGACTGCAGGGCAAACTAGCCTGTATGGAGTCTGCTGATCATTCAGTCTCACATTCAGTCTTTAAAAACGCTGCTGTTGGTGAGGATGTTTTAACATTTACCATCAAAGCAAGGTTACAGGTATTACCGACCAAATACAATCTGTCCACCTGGTACCCACACACTCACAATCCATTCTGTTTAAACCATCCGGATTCACAGCAACATCTAGAATCCATTGCACATATAACAAATGGATGCCATGCTTACAAACATCTGTACATTGCTCGCCACGACCGTATTGTGTTGATATTGTGTCCGATGCAGTCCATAACACTGTACCATCTAGTGCAGCAATGTACAAGCATTACAAGAGTGTTACCACAGTGGTTTCGGTTCTGCCAGTGATATCTTTTGCTAACATCCCCAATACACCTGATGTTGTTTTTTGTTGATACCAGCCACAAAGGAGGGCTGATCCTAGAGGTAGGATGTACCTTTGATCTAGATATATGGACCTGGCCTTTCCGAGATAAGTAGTCTAAAATACCAACCGCTGCTTGAGGTTATTTTCAGCCTTGGGTTCAAGTTATAGGTACTGGTGTGCTCATATTTTGGAAGCCTTGGTCATGTATAAAAATGCACCATGAGAGAGGTCTGAATATATTGCTGCTTGTCCAAGCGAAAAGCGAAACAAACTGCCAAATAGTTTTGCTCTGTGTCTAGCTACTATTGGGCAGTGATGTGATGTGGAGGAAGGAGGTGCTATGTGTATCATTAAGTAACCAGTGCTGATTAACCCTGATATATTTGATTCCCTTATCTATGTAATGTAATTTGCGGAACCAAATAAAGTATTCAAATGTGTGCGTGTGTGTGTCTGTGTGCGTTTGTGCATGAGAATTGGTGTGAATGTGTGTGTGTGTGTGTGTGTGTGTGTGGGTGTATTTGTGTGTGTGGAAGGCCAAAGGTTCATAAGAAAATAAATCCACTGTAGGCTTTGGACGGAAATTTTTAGTGCACTCACAACAGAGACAACAAAACATTCTGCTCCTTCTGGTCCACTGGGGCCCCCACCCCCATCCTCACACAGTCCACACCGTCAGTTCGCTGTCAATCACCAGTGTCTGTCCCGCTCTTGCCAAATCACCTGCTACACTCCACTCACCTGTTGAAACTTCTGTTCTGCTGAACCAGAATCTCAGTAATAGGGCCCTTTGATATATGACTTTATTGTTGAAGAGCCTAGACATGTCTCGATGCCTTAAGAGACGCTGGCAGCAACCAAATGACTCTCCCATGCTAAATGTTGAGGCTGTCCCACCAGGGGTTTTTTCTTTATTAGTAAGAACCTAGGGTACTGGAAAGGGGGGTGGCTCTCTCACGGCTCACGTGAAAAATCGACACAGACTGTCACAGTCCCCCATCACTCTCCTTGTTGTTCTTGTAAATCACAGGCCCCAAACCACTATCATTGTACATTTACAGACACAAAGAAACCTCTTGCGTTTCTTCAATGAAATTCTCATTCACTACTGTCATTGTAGTGCGATGTCCCACTGTTGTCCTCCTTGGTGATTCAACATCAGCATTGCCAACTCTTGTACTTTTGCTAATGATTTCACATACTTCTGGACGTGTTTGGTATCAAAACATGTCACTCCCAACCCATAACGAAGGTCACATGCTGGACTGTTAATCTGCTGCAGCTGACATCACTCCCACTAACCTTGATGGTCATGTGATTTTCCCTCTTGACCAAAAGCTGTAATTTATGTCATGCATACCAAACTACTCAAAACCCAAGGAAAACGGACCATGCTCGATTCAGAAAACTCAAACGAATATAACACACAGCCCCTCTCCCACTCCTGATACCTCTAGCGGACCGTGGGTGAGCCTCCCAGCATCTCCTGATGACCTGGTGATCACTACACATGTTGTAACTGCCCCTCTCGTTTTTCCCCCCCCTCAATCGCCTGGCCCCCTGAAACCTCTGCATCAGTCTACCACAACTGCCCCTGGTTCACTCCTCATCGCGCCAGCTCAAAGCCATGGCCGTCGACTGGAGCGATCACAAAGATCAGCTCACTGTACATCCGCAATGTATATTCCGGACCATCTTCCTCACACACGAATGCCTCAACGCATGGCAAAAACCTCATACTATCCAACATATCAGACTGGGCAGGCAACAGCAGTGTCTCTTTTCTAACAGTCAGC
>OLKM01002883.1:31380-51308 GCA_900291075.1 Melanogrammus aeglefinus | reverse complement strand
GAATAAAAACGGAGCCCTAGATGCCTCCATTACATTAACAAGCCACAGACCAATATCAAATCTACCTTGCATAAGTAAAATCATTGAGGAAGTTGTCCTCCGTCAGCAACTTAAATCACTCCTGGCATCAACTGGTTGCTATGACCCTTCCGATCAAGTGATTTTGACCCCTGCACAAGCACTGAGACCGCCCTTACATTAAAGTTGTAACAACATCCTTCTTCAACACACGACTCCTGGCAAAAACCTCAATACTAATGGTACTGACCTCAGTGCTGCATCAACACTGTAGAACCATACAATACTTTTGGACGGCGTTAGAAAAACTGGGTGCGAGTGCCTTTCAGCCACAGTCTTAAATTGGTTCAATGTCCTACCTACAAAATAGGTAACTGACTTTGTTTCAATGACTCTTGAATCAGGAATCAACAACGGTGACATGTGGAGTCCCACATGTTCGATATTAGGATCCTCTTAATTCACACATCCTACATGCTCCACTAGGGTAAATCATGCATAAATAACATATTGACATCTTGCTATGCTAAGACAACACGCAAATTTGTATGCTATCAACCAAATGACTATCGGCCCATAGAATCTGCTGTGCCAGTGCATTGAAGCATGAAAGACTGGATGTGCCGAAAGTTCCTTCAACTAAATGAGGACAAACAGATAATTGTATTTGGTTCTAAAACGAAAAGCTTAAAGTAACCAACACCTTCACTCTGTGTACTGAAAACCTCAATGAAGAGCCAGAAATCTAGGGGTTATCCCCATTGATTTCAGATTTACATTTCGACAGATCACATCAAATCATTACAAATCTTTATATATGACCATCTATGTGCCCTCCCCTTTCCAAATGGCAGCAGTGCTTTTGTCTCTTGTCAGATTGCGTCTGTTTTAATGTTTTTTATTGGATTTTAGCGATTTTAACGTCTTCACCTAAGGTTTTTGTGTGGATGAATGGCTAACTTTTGAAGCCTGCGGCCTGATCCATCCCACCCTTGCTCTGCACTGAGGCTGGTACTACTCCACCTGCTCTGCAGGCTGAGGCCGGTAACATCCACCTGCTCTCGCAGCCTGAGGCGTGTGTGCCATCCACCCTGCTCTGCAGCTGAGGCCCGTACCTATCCACCCTTGCTCTGGAGCCTGGAGGCCTGGTACCATCCACCCTTGCTCTGCAGCCTGAGGCCTGGTACCACCACCCTGCTCCTGCAGCCCTGAAGGCATGTACCCATCGACCCTGCTCTGCAGCCTGAGGCCGCGGTACATCCACCTCCTGCTCTGCAGCTGAGGCCCCGGTCCACCACCCTGCTTCTGCAGCCTGAGGCCTGTAACCATCCCACCCTGCTCTGCAAGCCTGAGGCCTGTACCATCACCCGCCTCTGAGCCGCGGCCCGGTACCCTATCCACCCTGCTTTGCAGCCGCGGGCCGATCCATGCCACCATGGTCTGCTGCTCTGGCAGCCTGAAGGCCCGGTACCATCCACCCTGCTCTGCAGCCCCTGCGGCCGCGGTACCTATCACCCTGCTCTGCAAGCTTGAGGCCTGGTACCAATCAACGCCTAGCTCTGCAGCCTGAGGCCCGTACCATCCGACCCTGCTCTGGCTGCGAGGCCCGCGGAAATCCCCTGCTCTGCAGCCTGAGGCCGCGGTACATCTTCACCCCTGCTCTGCACCTGAGGCCCTGGTACCAATCCACCCTGTTCTGCAGCCTGCGGCCTCGGTACCATCCACCCTGCTGCCTGCAGCCTGAGGCTGATCCATCCATCCTCCTGGCAGCCTGAGGCCGGTACCGATCCATCCCTGCCCCCCCTGGAGCCAAAAAGCCTGCGGCCCGGTACTATCCACCCTGCTCTGCAGCTTGAGGCCTGGTACCATCCACCCTGCTCTGCAGCCTGCGGCCCGGTACCATCCACCCTGCTCTGCAGCCTGCGGCCCGGTACCATCCACCCTGCTCTGCAGCCTGCGGCCCGGTACCATCCACCCTGCTCTGCAGTCAACAATCCAACCCAAGCCTCCAGCGAAACCTACAGGTTATCTGTCTTCTACAATGTCGCTAATCATTGTATTAGGCTTTATTTCCTTGAATGGACCAGCTGGCTGGTGGCCCCACATGTGTGGCATTCCTCCTCCTCCTAATTAACATACTCAGGACATATGTTACATGGGCAGGCCAACAGTTCTAGCTACTGAAAATGTGACTTCCCCATAATGACTGGTTGGCAGAGTCACTCTACAACCTCACATACAATTTAGAATAGCCGTGTCTTTGAACATATCCAAGTGGCTTGCTTAAATGACTGATATGTCTCTGTGCAGTTTTGCTTTTCCCCTTGTTTGAGTGAGCACTTTTGTAACTCTACAACTGCCACTACTGCTAACACTTACTCCTCCAGCAAGTTCTGATGTAAAAGGTTGTAGCATCAGGCCTTTAAACGTTTAGTTATACTATTAGCTATTGCTTTTCAGGGAATGTTGAGACTATCCAGCCTGATACACCGCACTTGTTACATACCCTGCAGACTTAAATCTAGGAACTGGCCTGGGATTATTCATATAAATGTAGAGGAGTCTACTAAACAAGGATGGAACTGTTAAAGGTCTGGAATAAACCCTCGGACAAATGCATGATGTATTGTCTTATCTGAACCTGGCTCAACCAAATCTGTGCTTGATAAGGATATTTCTGTTAATGGCTACAATGTTTTATCGTGCCTGAACTGTCCAGAAAAGGGGGCGGAGTAGCAATTTAATTCAGAGCTTTGAATGTTAATTTAGTGCTTAAAAAGAGTCAGTATATAGAGCTTTGAGTGCTTGCTTCTTGATAATAGTAATTTACAACAGAATCACCGGGTAATTATTGTTGGGTGAGGCGTGTTATGATTACATGTGGGCATCCATCATTCTTTCCTTCAAATATGCATTTTGTGTCATCTCCTTGTTAATAGGTTTTATCACCATTGGTGATAACTTACATGAATTACTGTTGTGTCGGTCAGCATTAAACTGGACTTTTTTGTGTGGCTTACTGCTAGTGTCATCCTGAGTGGTGTACCTTTGAAAGCGCATTGATTCTCTGTTCAAACCTCGGACACAGATTAATTAAAGTTTCCCCCTACCGGGAGACCCACGCCGCCATATGTCCCAGAAATAGTCACATTTGGCATCTGGGATTTAGGTTCATTTTAAACGCAACATTTGGCCTGCCAATATGTACAGAACAGGTGTGTTTCCAAATGATCTGAGTGATCACTCGGGTGTGGACTAGCGATTGTGAGAGACACAAGGCTTCCCAAAAGTAAGTCCACGCTTGTAGAGAAGCGCAATTATGAAAAGTGTTTGTTGAACAAGCTTTCTTTGCTGGACCTTCTATCACTTTGACTGGGAAGAATGCCCGCTTTTTGATGAGTGAATTGGGATTGGAGTTACTTTTCATGCAAGAGATTCAGGTCAACATCAATATATAACATGCCCCCTGATGGCGCAGATTCCCGAATTAAAGGTGTTGAGAGATAGCGATGGTTTTACACGCAAACTAGTAGAAATTTCTGCATGAGGCGAAAATTCTGCATGGCCAAGGGCACGTAATTCAGGCTTGGAAACTGACTGGCTTTATTTTAGCCAATTAATTTTAAATAAATTTACCTCTCTCTTAGAAATACAAAGGCTTGAGTTTTCACTCCACGACTACTGAAGTCTGAAAAATCCCAAAGCAATTTTGGAAAGCATTTAACATCTTCTGTCTCTACCTCTAAATCAGTTAATCTTCCTTCCAAGTACTGACTGGTTGATGGCAGCAGAGTAACTGACAGAACAGAACATACGTTAAATTTTTTAAACAAACATTTTATTTCCTCTGGGTTCTTGTTAACTCCAAAAACCTCTCTAAAACAACTCACAGACCTTAGTGAAAAGGTCTCTAATGACCCTCACTGGTTGTTTAGGACCCCCTGGTAATGTTAAGGCTTTTAATTCCTGCTTGTTTTCTATAGCAGAGGGTTGCTAATAATGCTGCTTAAAGACCTTGATCGGCTAAAAAATCACTGAGGACCAGCAATAATTTGGGATGCCTTTTGTTTTTTAAAATTAACTTGGTGCACTGAGAATTGGTAGCTCTCCATGTGTCATAACTGAGAACAATACGACTTTAATCTTAGTTTGGTTTTGACCAATTTTTGTAATGTCCAAAGCCGCTTGGAAATTCTGCATTGTCTTTATTCTCCCCCGCCCTTTGCTTGAAAGGGAGGAATCATAATATTTTTAAACAATCTATAGGCCTAATTTCTTTAAAGCTGTCTGTTTCTGGGCTAAGGTACTTGAAATCCTTGTCATGAACAAGTAAAAGCATACTAGCCATAATCTAGCTTGTCGATTTCCCATCAGGATTTCGCAAAAAAAACACAGTACTGGCCACTGGCAGCTTGAAGGTTATAAATGACATAACTGAAGCCTTATGATAATAAACAGGTGTTGTCTCTTCTCTATTCATAGACTTTTCTACAGGACCTTCGATACCGTGGGATACATGACAGTGTGTTCTGAAACGTCTTACAGCAGCTGGGTTTTCTGTACAGGCAGTTGGATGGTTTGCTAACTAATGTCTTGAAAGAAGGAAGCCAGGCTGTTCAGTTTAGATGGTGGTCTCATCTGAGGTTAAGTTTGTCCACAAGGGTAGTGCCTCAAGGGTCAGTGCTAGGCCCTTTGTTTGTTTTTTGTATATATGAGAATATGAAGATTAATATTCCAAATGCAGCTTTCATTCTATTGGTGCTGTATGACACCTGTCATATATTGCTTTGCACCACACTGCAGAAGTGTTTGCATATATCAAGAATGCTTCAATAGAGTGAAAGAACAACTCTGTCATTTGCAACCTTGTTCTAAATGCAGATAAAACAAAACTTATCGCTTTTCACTAATTTTAGATCAGCAAGATCAAGTCAGTCTGTCATTGTCACCGAGTAAATTGGGCTAAGAAATGAACTTGTATCTACTTTTAAATTATCTGGGTTTTTGATTGTGAATGACCACTTGTCTTTTAGGCGACATATTCGTAATACTGTGAAAGAGGCTGAAGCTTTTACTTGGATTTTATTTTGAAATTAGTCTTGTGCTTTTCTTTAGGGTGAACAGAAACTGGTGGAGTCGACCTTCTGTCGATTTGATTACGGTGATGTGTATATAATGAATGCCTCCGTTCGAAATGGCTCCACATGTTGGATAGTGTGTATCATGGTGCTTCTTAGGTTTATAACAATACTGTGGGAGCTCTAACTGTCATCATTGTGGTCTTGTACAGTAAAGTAAAGTTGGCCATCTTTATATGTGCGCAGGCTCTGCATTGGTATGTGCTGTGATTTACCGAAGGCCATTCTTGAGTATGATTTCATCTTATTATTCATCCCTTCTAATCTTGGCTTACAGGGCCTACAGTCTCCGCTCTCAGGACTTTTTGTCGTTTAAACTGTTCTAAGGTGAGACACAAATGGGGAGAAAGTCTTTTTAGTATTTTTTCTGCTCTCCGGATACATTGGAGATCAGTGTTTGCAGTCTAGAGCTTAAACTTCCCAAGTCTGGTATCTCTGTAAATGTAGTCAAGTCATGATAAAGTTCCATCACATTCGCGCATGCTTCAGGAGTGCAAATGTTTTAAATTGAGTGCAAAATGTTTGACTAACTTGTGAATTATTTTAACACATTTTTAAAAAATTCAATTTTGTTTTTTTGTTTTGTTTGTTTGTTTTATGTTAATGTGACTGTGTTGAAACTCTGCTGTCATCTTGGCCAGGTCCTCTTGTTAAAGAGAGATCTTGGATCTCAATGGGCAAACCTGGTTACATAAAGGTTATAATAATAATAATCACCTTAAAAATGTAGCAAGACTTAGACGGGCTCATTATGTCACTTGAAGACTACAGAACACTGTGGTACATTGCCTTCACTAGTTAAGGCTGGTGATATACTGCAATGGTGCCTCGCTCTGTATCAGATCTCACAAAACAAACTCTGAGGAAGCTTCAGCTTGTTATAATGCTGCTGCTCAGAGGTTCTAACAAAGACCAAAAATTTGAACATATCACATCTGTCCAAATTCTTTAATCGTTACATTGGGCTTCCCTGTAGGTCACTGAAATATTGATTGTATATAATATCATGTTACTAAACTTATAAAGTCCCTACATGTGTTTGTGGCCAATAAATAGTTCAACTCTGATAGCTCCACTACAGATAAGCCTTCTTGACCACTAAGATCATCCAGGGTCCAGGCTGTTAAGTTATCGCCAGAGTAAACAGAACACTTTGGAAAGCAGAGGGTGTTCGCACAAAAGCCGAGTTTTCAGATAACGGGTAACGTTTAACTCAGGGTTTTGCGGTAACCTTTAGGATTTTCCGTTCCAAAATGACCACGTGTATGTTAGATTACTATTATCAACATGCCTATGCTCTGAAGTAAACCTGGTCGGAGCAGGTTTATGCGCAGGTTAGTTTAAAGATAACCGCGGTTTGCTCAGGGTATTTTAAAGCCCTCGTTCACCGCAGCTTTTACGTGATCACAATGGCATGCCTTTGACGAGAGGCCGGTGATATCGGGAGCGCAAATAATTCTTCTCCAACCCACAATTGCAAATGGTTACCAATCGTGGATCTCCCCTCCGATCAGCTGCAAACATATGTATAGTGTATAGCTCCTCCATTTTTTTTATTGCGGAAACCGCGGTAACTTTTATCATAATCAAAGTAGGAGATGTTGAGCAACAAGTGGGCATAAGCCACGGTGTCTGCCGCTCAGTACATACAAGTTTGTTCCTGCGCGAAGCCGGATTGTTGCGTACCCCTCGGCGTTTTTTTCCAAGGCCATAAACCAACGAGACGCATTAAAATGGGAGTTTCACCACAACTTTGCAGTTTATTATCAACTTTACGTGTGTTGCCCAAATGGCATACCGAAATATCACTCGTTGACTTTTCATGTGGGTCGTTATATTTCAGGATTTCCAATGTAATTGGGTACATTGAGATGCATCAACAAGGTGCCATACTGGCCCCATCTATAAATGAGCCTGATTATGTGAACAGGAAAGGCTATCACAGTATAAATGTTCAGGTAAGTGTACACTGCCTATATTGGCTATTTCCAATATCTCCATGGTTTGTTAATCGCTGTCAATCTTTTTTTTATCACTAGATGATATGTGATGCTTCCCACATTATTACAAATGTAGAGGCCAAATGGCCTGGTTCAGTCCACGATGCCAGGATGTATTGCCAATCCAATTTGAGCCGTAAATTTCAAGAGGGTGCGTAGTAAGGTTGCCACGGTGTGGACATTTTCACACCGAGTAATACACTCGTGTCAACACTGGTATTACCAATTAAACGGTATAAACTTTGAAACTAGGTCAACTGCCATCTTCTCTCTCACGCTCGGTGAATAGCGTCTGGCCAGCGGCCAATTCTCGTTGACAGGCGTCTTATAACGTTCTATATATAAAAGAGTATATAATATAATCTGTATATATAATATCAACGGCCAAAAGCTCTGTGCGCCTCCGGATGGCCGTAGCGCGCGGAGCTCTCCGTAGGATTGGGCTTCGCGGGTTTTTTTTACAGCGTTGCTATGGTTACCGGTCTTGTAAGGAAGCGCGCCAATTCTCATCCGCACAGAGCAGAACTGTGGCCTATTCTACACATTTAAATTTTCTTAATTATAATTATATTATTAATTTTTACTGCATTTTTTTTTTTATTACTGGAAAAAAAAAAACGCTGTTGCCGGTGTGCAACACCGAGTAATCGGTGTTGGCCTCAACACCGGTAACACCGGTAATACCGTATACCCTAGTGCATTGCATTATGAACATATCATACACCTCATATAATTGTGCTTGTGCAAGATAGCTCAAAGTTTGTATTTGATCGCAGGGCAATTCGATGGGTGGATCCTAGGAGATCGAGGGTATCCATGCCTCCGACGCTCATCACCTCGTACCCTAATTCCCACTCCTGGACCCACAGACGGAAATTTAAACTGTGGCACAACAGCAGAACTGCGTTAAAATTTGAAAACGCATACGGGATATTGAAGTCCAGATTTCACTGCCTACGTAGACTAAGAGTTTGTCCGGAACGGGCCATGCGATATCATTGTTGCATGCGCCGTCCTCTCACAATATAGGCCACCCTGCGCAAAGAGATGCCTCCCCCTTTGACCCGTTCCTCGAGGTCGGAGGAGGACACATTCCGCAAAATGGAATGCAAGGGCTGGACAAAGGATGCGAAACCACATTTGCAAAAATCATTTAAAATTAAAAACAAAACAAACACCAAACACTCTTTTTTATCCATAAATTTTTATTCTTTAGTTGCTGAGGGGAGGTAAAAGAATATATAGTTTGGCATTGAATAGCATTATCATGTCCGCGTTGAATTTCTGCCCCAACCTCCTTTTTTACCTCTATCAAGCAGCTTCGTGTACTCCATTTGCAAATCAGCCCTTAGCGATTTCCCGCTGAAGATGAAAGACGATATAAATTCCTTTTAGTCGTTCAACTGAAATAGAGGAAAGATATTGTTTTAACATTCAAGCGTCATACTTGGCCAATAAAATAAGTGAGTAGCCTAGGATATGTCTTAGATGCTGATATTGCGACCCTGATGTACCCGCCGCTTCCTCGACCACAGTCTGTTAAGAGACAAGTGAGTTTGAGAACACTGTTAGTTTAGTCGTCAATAATGACTTGGAACTGGCAAGAAAAAGCTAGGCCTATACCTCAGTTGTTTCAGACCACCCATCCATGGCAATATTTTCATCGGCCTCCTGTCATACAAAGAGCAATTATAGGCCTATTGGCTGAGTAGTTTGAGATGCGCTTACAACAGAAATGATAAAAAAAAAAGGCCTACCGGACTTACATAAACTGGAGGATGTTTATTCGTAGCCGGCTCGATTAAAAGCAATACTCCGTTTTGATCTGTGAAGATGATTAATTAGTCACGTGCTGAGGTGTGTTCTCTTCATCATTAGGCCTTCACACACACACACACACTCACACTCACACTCACACACAAAATACAAACAACAAAGGGGAGAACATGCTTTATTTGAAGTGGTCTGTTGACTCATCCAAGGTGAACCTAATCAAAAGCTATTAACTGAAGATGGATGTTGAATCAGCACTGAACAGAGGAACTGACTTTTTTTGATATCCTCAGCCAGTAGGGCACATATTTTTCTGGGATTTCCGACGCTGTTTAGATCATGGTTTCATCTATAAGTTGTTTACTTTTATGCAAAACCTTCTTGAACTATTTCAAAGAAAGAAGAATTTTTTAAACCTATACTATTTTTTGAACCAGGTAGACTTCACTTATTGACATAGGAGTTAAAACAAATACAAAGCTCTCCGCCCTCAGCATCAGAAGATCAGCTTTATGGGATTTTCTTAAAGAGTGGCCATGGGAGAGGAAGCTGATTGGGTGGAGTCCTGGGGTTGTTTGCTGTGCTGTGTAATTCACCTCCCATCAAGCTTTTTAAACCCCCCCCCCCAGACCAGAGAAGATTAGCTCGAAAGCACTTTGAAGAAAAGCGGTGACAACAGATCCTGACCACGTGACCTTGCAGGAGCCTCTGTCTCCAGTGTGTTACTTCCTTTGTTCTGTGACAGTCGGCTTCCCTTCACGTTGAACACGAGTCAAGGGAATCAAAAGGGATGCACGATATTGTTGAAGAAAATAATGCAAAAATGTTATTTCAGAATTCAATGAAAAAGAAAAATCTGTGGCCAATGTTTCCTCAACAACCTTTGATGTGCCATAGCTAAACTAATTTAAACTACTAATACCCCCTTTGTTTTGATAACTTCCTCTGAAGGTTAAAAGTCTCCTTTATGTGATGGAGAGGTTTCCCTTTCCCTCATTGGCCGGCTGGCTGGCTGGCTGGCTGGCTGGCTGGCTGGCTGGCTGGCTGGCTGGCTGGCTGGCTGGCTGGCTGGCTGGCTGCTTGCTTCAGGGCACCCAGCAGTGCCTCTTTTGTTCAAGCCCAGAGAGAAGCAGAGCAGCATGTTGTGCCGTCTTTCTGTTGCGACCATTGAATATCTAAACCTCCAACGATGTTGAAGGCAATGCGAACCGAGCATATGGGTTGCTGAGTTCCCATCGTATTCCAATTGCAAAATAGCTGCCCCCCAGCTGTTAAAAAGTGTTATGTAACGCCTTAAAGTGTTTCTTTCTAAATATGTCGTTAGATCATTTAAACTAAATGTATCCATTCAATTCTCTCTCTTTTTCTTTATTTCTCTCTCTTTCTCACTCTCACTCTCTCTCTATCTTTCTCATCTCTCTTACCTCTCTCTCTTACCTCACTCTTAGGGACTGAATCCTGTCTCTGTCAGCCTATGCCACCGTTGGCTTCCTGCGGGGGGCGGAGCTGGGGGCGGAGCTTGGCGAGTGGTGGATGGTGGACAATGCGGCCGTGTACCTGTGGAACTACAGCCATCCCCTGCTGGTGGCCTGCCCACCTTCCAAACGCTAGTAGACACGTTTAGACGAACATGACACTGTGGGTAGGTTCTGGGGGGAGTTGGGAGAGTGCATGTGACGAGGTCTTGCAATACATTGCAAGTTTTATAATTGTAATGAATTAATGATTTGCATCTAATTAATACAATATACACTCACCTACTTTATTAGGTACATCTGTCCAACTGCTCGTTTGGCTGATTTCTAATCAGCCAATCACATGGCAGCAACTCAATGCATTTAGGCATGTAGACTTGGTCAAGACGATCTGCTGCAGTTCAAACCGAGCTTCAGAATTGGGGAGAAAGGTGATTTAAGTAACTTTGAACATGGCATGGTTTTGGTGCAGACGGGCCTGGTTGAGTATTTCAAGAAACTGCTGATCTACTGGGATTTTCATGCACAACCATTTCTAGGGTTACAGAGAATGGTCGAAAAAGAGAAAATATCCAGTGAGCGGCAGTTCTGTGGGCGCAAATGCCTTGTTGATGCCAGAGGTCAGAGGAGAATGGCCAGACTGGTTCGAGCTGATAGAAAGGCAACAGTAACGCAAATACCCACTCGTTACAACCGAGGTATGCAGAAGAGCATCTCTGAACGCACAACACGTCGAACTTTGAGGCGGATGGGCTACAGCAGCAGAAGACCACACCGGGTGCCACTCCTGTCAGCTAAGAACAGGAAACTGAGGCTACAATTCGCACAGGCTCACCAAAATTGGACAATAGAAGATTGGAAAAAGGTTGCCTGGTCTGATGAGGCTCGACTTCTGCTGCGACATTCGGATGGTAGGGTCAGAATTTGACGTAAACAACATGAAAGCATGGATCCATCCTGCCTTTTATTAACGCTTCAGGTGGTGGTGCAATGGTGTGGGGGATATTTTCTTGGCACACTGTGGGCCCCTTAGTACCAATTGAGCATCGTGTCAACGCCACAGCCTACCTGAGTATTGTTGCTGAGTATGTACATCCCTTTATGACCACAGTGTACCCATCTTCTGATGGCTACTTCCAGCAGGATAACACGCCATGTCATAAAGCGTGAATCATCTCAGACTGGTTTCTTGAACATGATGATGAGTTCACTGTACTCAAATGGCCTCCACAGTCACCCAGATCTCAATCCAAATAGAGCACCTTTGGGATGTGTGTGGAACGGGAGATTTGCATCATGGATGTGCAGCCGACAAATCTGCAGCAACTGCGTGATGCTATCATGTCAATATGGACCAAACTCTCTGAGGAATGTTTCCAGTACCTTGTTGAATCTATGCCACGAAGGATTAAGGCAGTTCTGAAGGCAAAAGGGGGTTCAACCCGGTACTAGCAAGGTGTACCTAATAAAGTGGCCGGTGAGTGTATATCTTGCTTTTATTTTAGTTTATATATAAGAAGTTCTGAAGAAATATTCCCTTTCATCAGTTTACTGCAAAACAAACCCCGCTTTTAAACTCAGAATACTGGGTCATTAAGTCCCCAGCAGATACATGGATCATTAAACAAATTAAAGGATTGGAATTCATGTTTTTAACAACATTTGACTCTAATACCGTGGTCTGTTTACTAGTCCAAACCAACAGCAACTTTAGCACGGCAAGAAACAAACTTATTTTAAAATGAGTATTCACCACAAAAAACGATCAGATAATCGTTGGGCTCCGGAGTTTTCCCCAAAAACGCGGCGACAACAACAACAGCTCAAACTCTCGGTCCCTGGGCCAGAGAGTTTCACTTTCACCACCAGATAGCGGGTTACATCTGCTGTGTTGTGTCAAGACGGAGTCAGGACCAAGAAGGGAGTGGGGAGGAGCCCGGACAAGGCAGGCTCCACCACCCATGTTGTGTTGCATGTGCATATGTGCATGTGTTCTCTCAGCTTAAAGATATTTTACTTTGAAGTCATGTGTAAATCTCAAGAGAATACTATCTATTTTTTTTCGAACAGCAGAACACACATCCACCCATTTGAGTCTGTGCAGTTGAAATTTCTGTACGCCCAACTAGTGGAACACTACGTTCCCAAAAATCTGAAACAAAATCCAACAGGCTGCTAAAGAGAAGCTTACATGTGCTAATCAACCACTTAACCTGTGAATTATCATTCATGAAATGTAAAAATACCGGCATAATAATAATTATCTAAATTCATTTTAGCATAATTGTGCCAACTGTAGTAATAACATGAAGTGTTTGGTCTGGCCCAAGGGCCTCCCAGCTGTAAGCCTCTACCATGGCAGCCCGCTGAGCATGACATAGCATGCTGAGGATGTTGTCATGTTGTCGTGGTTGTGCTATGGTGACAGGCGGGCGGGTGGTCTGCAGACTAACACGAGGAGACGGAAAGAGAACACAACATGCTGGGTTCACATTCACTGTTCATTTAAAATGACACTTTTATCCAGAGCGACTTTGCTGAAGTGACCTCATGACCACATGTTATATGGGTAAATAGGTTGGTGCTAGGCATCTGAAAGATGCACACGGGTAGGCTGCGGACATGGGGGATCGAACCCAAGACCTTCCGCCTTAAGGCTTAGCTATGGTTGGACGTTGACGCAACGCAGTGACCACGCAGTCAATTCAATGGAGTCTTGAACCTGTTTTGGTTCTGCGTCAGGCTTACGTCGGGTTACCGTTAGCGGACCAATCACAGCCCTGGCTGCTGCATCCCCTCGTCGCAAGGTGACAATTTTTGGGAGGCACACATCAGGCCCTTGCGGTGGACGCAAGGAGAGTCCACAAGGACGTTATTGGTCTGTAAACCCTCTTGTGTTGACGTTACAACCATAACTAAGCCTTTAGAGTCGCTGCCCTTATCAGCAGACTATTGATCATAGCCCCCTGTTATTAAGGGAATCAATGAAACTCCTATATTTCCTGTGTCTTTTCAGCTGTGTGAATTCGCCCTGCGTGGCCGAGGCCGTCCCTGGAGGGACCGTATCCATGGAGACCAGGTAGCGGGTGCTGTCCACCTGGGTTCAGATCAAGAAGCTCCTGCAGCAGCCCGTCAGCCAGACGAAGGACATTGGGGTAGAGGTACCCACCACCCACTGGCCATCTTTGCTTGTCATTGGCCGATGGTTTATTTAGCTCTAGGACACCCCCCTAAGTGACAATGAATAGGATGTATCGAGCTCTAATGGGGGAATGGTTTTGATGTGATAAATATCTAAACATTGGTATTTTAATGTGTTAAAGCCAAATGAACACTGAAGAAGTTATACACAATCACGCTATTCATGCACAGGGTAATCTGTGCATGAGATTCAATCGGAAAACACATTAACTCACTAACACATTACCGATTTCCATATCCAATTTGTCACACGTGCATACATTACTATGACTCTGTATTCCACGATATTTTGAACATATTTTCCATCCACGCAAATTAGTTCTTCTGTCGCAAGCTGATAAAATACGGGGGAAATCCCTGCTGGAATCCCTTTAATTGCCCGCTGGAGCGAGCAGGAAATACAGCCCGGTCACGCGGAAACCTCTGTGGCTCAGTGTCACGGCGACATGGGCTTTTAATGGGCTTTAATGTGTTATGTCAGGCTAACGGTGCGTTCACTTGGAGTGTGGCCTCTACACTCATCAGACCATGACATTTTTTAAATGGACATTCTCCTGGTGCAGGAGGTCATTCCCCAGCAGAGAGAGTTGTCATAGTAATGGGAGCATATGTAAGGCAAAGCCTCAGGCTCTGACTTTCGATAGAGCACAGTCCTTCAAGCCTTTAGACGACTCATCTCCTGTCCACTTTAGGAAAATAAGAAGTGTGTGTGTGTGTGTGTGTGTCGTGTGTGTGTGTGTGTGTGTGTGTGTGTGTGTGTGTGTGTGTGTGTGTGTGTGTGTGTGTGTGTGTGTGTGTGTGTGTGTGTGTGTGGTGTGTGTGTGTGTGCGCCCATTACCCTGTTACTTATCCTGTATTGAGCTGAGATAATCCCCAATTCTCCAACTTTTGGGTTGACATATCAGGGGGCCAACAGTTGACATATCAGGGGGCCTCACAATGAAGTTTGGGTCGAGAAGTTGACACACTGCAAATTGTTATGCATGCAAATGCACACCGACCCCCTGCCTCAACAAGGCCTCAGTAAATATGGCTATGACTTATATCTCATTAGGATCCCTAAATCATTCAACATCTCATTTCCTTCATAATGGAAAGTCATTTATTATCGAGGAGAGCATCTAGGCTATATCTGGAGCGCATAAACACACACACACACACACACACACACACACACACACACACACACACACACACACACACACACACACACACACACACACACACACACACACACACACACACACTTTTTGGTGATTAAACATTACATGAGCTATATACATGATTTACTAGCAAGTAAATCAGTGCAACAAAACTTTCTGCCTCCAATAACGCCGCAGCCTGCAGTGCAGGGACTTGTCATCCCATGCTTACATAAGTGTGTGTGTGTGTGTGTGTGTGTGTGTGTGTGTGTGTGTGTGTGTGTGTGTGTGTGTGTGTGTGTGTGTGTGTGTGTGTATTTTTGATTGTCCAACTGTGTCCACCGACAGTGTAAGGGAGACGAGTCTGTGGCTGCCATGACAAGCGCGCTGCTTGCCGTGGAGTTGCACCTGTTTTGCCACAGAGACGGTGTGCAGGTGGAGCCTGCGTTGCCCGCCTTCTCATCAGTGAGTACCTCTCATCACTCACCCCCTAAACCCACCTAATGTCTGCTTCACCTGCGTACATGCATACAGCAGACATAATAAAGACGGACTAACCAAGTTTACCAGTGCAATGAGGGAAGGCTCATCGCACCACAGATGAAGTTCCTTGCAACAAACATTTCTTCTTCATTTCACTTTAAAGTATAGTTTTTCTTCAGTGCTCTCCGAAACCCCTCCATATCCTAATCTCTCACCATCTGCACAGCGCCGCACTCCATCCCTTCTGTTGCCCATCATCTTCTGTTCCCTTCTCCCCTGTCGTATCTTTATTTACCCCTCCCTCCCCAACCAACGACTTGCTCCTAGCTCGTGAGCGCCGCGTCCGACTGCGTGGAGCGACGCGGCGGCGGAGCTGCAGTTGTGGAGCCAGCTGGCGTCGCTCTGTCACCATGGCGACGACCACAACCTGGTGCTCCACTGCACCCAGGCTGCGCTGCTGCTGGAGGCCGCTGCGTCTAGAGGAGTGTGTCTGTGTGTATGCGTGCTTGTGTATGTGCGTGTGTACGTTTATGTGCACTCTCCAAGTTTGTCATCTTTGACCCCAAATTATTCATGTCGTACCTTTTACTTTTTTAAGCTATGTAAGAGACTGCTGACCTCTAGTGGCAACCCTGAAGTATTACAGTTAATGCAAAGCTACATAGGCTCAGCTTCAGTAGTTCCTACACATCATGTGACTTCCCTTAGTCATTTTTGTATATCAATTAAGCTGGGCAACGATAAAATTAATCGCAGAGTATTGGTGGGTTAACTTGCGATTAATCAAACTTTAAAAATATATTTTAAATCCACTTCAATTTAAATTAAATGAGATTATCAAATGGAACTGGAAAATGCATTTCCTGCAGAAAGTGCAGTGAGTGCTGCAGTAGGCCTACAAAGTGAGGTTGAAAATAATTTTTACTAAAGCCACAAAGAAACGTTAAACACAGAAATCTAAAATTATTTGAACTGAAGTATTTGAAAGGTCAAATGTATTGCACTGCTGGGGTGGGTGTGGGTGTGGGCGTGCGTGCGTGTGTGTGTGTGTGTGTGTGTGTGTGTGTGTGTGTGTGTGTGTGTGTGTGTGTGTGGTGTGTGTGTGTTGTGGTGTGTGTGTGTGTGTGTGTGTGTGGTGTGTGTGTTGTGTGTGTGAATAGCAGAGCGAGCCGTGCGTGACTAAAAGTAGCACAATAGAGCGGGAAAACAGCCCAATCTGGCAACACGTCTACCTGAATGTCCTACAAAAGTAGCCCAATCTGGCGGGAAAAACTGCAATCTGGCTGAACGTCCTCACGCTCCAGCAGCGTCAACGTAAATCAATGAGATCAACTGAAAACGAAGCCGGTATGAAACTAAAACTTTGATTCTGAATAAAGTTGAAATGATATCAAAATTATGTTTGTTAAATGGTTTGAACGAAGGTAAACGGTTGGAAAATGATTGAGTTACGATGTATTAAGAAGGAGTGTCAGAATTGGCAGACGTCTTCAATGAAAACAGCTGAAAACGAAGCCGGTATGAATCTAAAACTGATTCTGAAGTTTAAATGATATCGAAATTCCGTTTAGATATTATTGAAGATACAAGTGAGTAGATTTGTTGAATGAACGAAGATAAACGGTAGACATGTAGTGCATTTACATAATTCACCTTAGGAACTGAAGTTCCCGAGTCCCAGGGGGACAGTTATCCCGGTGGGAACTTCCTGTCTTCTTTATCTGTTGTTGTGCAAGTAAAGCCATGTGAGTGTTACGACTGCTCCGTTGTTAATTTGATACGTTACTGAATGTTCAATAAAACAATTAGCACCGTCTAGTCTTTGACACTCCGCCTATGGACTCCCGTCCTTGCACGCTACAATCTGGTGGACCCCGACGTTAGTCCTCGTTGAAGATTCCGAGAGAACCGAGAAGAAATTATCGAACCAAAAGCGACATGGCACATGCCTAAACATGCTAAGATTGCGGCGGAGTTCTGGGAGACTTCTTGCAGCAAACGTGGTTCGCGCAAGCAGAGGCCCCAATTCGCCCCTCCGCCGGGATACAGATGACGCCATTCGGCTGATTACCACCGTCCTCACAGCACTGGGGACCTCCACTGCGTCCAGGGCTGTAAGTTTCATTACAATCTCCCTCCTGACCGAAATATAATATGCAGGGGCTCAAGAGGAGCACCTCCTGAAATATATTTGAACTGTATCAATAGCAGAGAGAGCCCGCACGACGCCTTCTCCGACATTAAAGGCCCTGGGTGACAGTAAACCCTACTAACCACATGGAGATGATGGTTAAACCTGCTGGGGGCCAGAGAAAAACCGAATTTCCTCTTCATTGAACTGTTTCTCGGCGACATATATGCCGCCACCACCGTGGCAGGACAGGCCACTGGCAAACACATCAATCACTGAGCCACGTGCTCTGGCAGAGGAGGCAGATAGGTTTTTCCTGGCCACCCAGCATCCGCGGCTCCTCGGAAGTGCTGCCCCCGACACGCCAGCCACGTGCAACACCCCAGCGCGCCCCCTGGTAGAGGACATGCTGCGGCCGCCAGCCCTGCCACTGCAGGCTTATTGCTACTTCCGTGCGCGCTTCGGCGCCAAAGCCAAAAAGTGGCCGCCCTCCATGCAACTTCGACGCGGCGGGAAACGCCGAGGCCTGCGCTCAGCATAGTGGGCCGCGAGCGCAGGCACAGTAGGCCGCTTTGGTTGTTTATTGTGGACACCACCTCTCTCTAACCGCAAATTCCTTTGCGGCGACATCCGGTTGCCCAAGAGGAGATGTGCTGCCGGCTACAGTGGAGACGACGCCGCTGGCGGGGTGCACGGCCCGCCACTTACGTCTGCCAACGACACCCCCATCCGGACGTACGGCGCAAAGACTATTGACGTATGCTTTGGGGGTCAACGATTTACATGGGATTTTGTCACAGCTGACATATCTTTTCCCCTCCTCGGTGCGGATTTCCTGTGTGAATATCAGCAGCTCCTTGGGGAGTTCCCCAGCCTACTGGAGCCGACCTTCTCGGCCTCCACGACAAAGCACGGGGTTGAGCACCACATTGAGACGAAGGGGCCCCCCGTCTACGCCAGGGCCCGACGACTCAATCCGGAGAGACTGGGACACTGCCTAAGGCCGAATTCCGCCAACATGGACGCGCGGCTTGCATCATCCGCCGTTCCGACAGCCCGTGGGCCTCGCCACTCCACATGGTCCCGAAGCAGGATGGGGCGGCTGGCGCCCATGTGCGGTGACTTACCGCCGTGATGCTTTAAACACGATGCCACCACGCCCGGCGACCGCGTACCCGTCCCCCACATTCAGGACTTCTTCCGTGCATCTGTCCGGGGAAAACATCCTGGTTTTTCCAAAGTTGGACCTCGTGCGGGGATATCCACCAGGGTCCCGGTTGCATCGGCAGACATCCCGAAGGACGGCGGTCGGGTGGTGACTCCTTTCGGCCTTATTTGAATTCCATTGTAGAGATGCCATGTGGCCCTGAAAAACCGTCTGTCCCCGGTCCTTCCAGCGGCGCGATGGGGACTCGGCCACTCAGGGACATGCCCTGGTCTTCTTTGTCTATTTTGGACGATGTCCTCGTGGCCAGCTCCTCGGAAGAGGAACACCTGGACGCAACCTCCGCGCCTCATTCACACGTCCTCGACCAGCACGGGCTGATCATCAACCCGGCGGAAGTGGCGTGTTGCCGATTGTGTCGTCCGTCTCCATGCCAGTTCCTCGGGCACCCTCATCAGCGGAAGATGGGGCTGTCCCTCCCTCCCGTCAAAGGTGGAGGGCTGTCCTCCAACTTCCCCCACCCACGCTCGGCCCGGGGGCTCCGGGAGGTTCCTCGGATGGTAAACTTCTACCAAGCCCGTATGTATACAGCAGGCAGCGCACCTCATGCGGCCGTTTATGAGGATCACAAGGACAAGACGCTCCAAACAGGAGCACATCGATGGCACTGGACCGCCTGAGAGAGACGAGGCCATTTGGAGTGACAAAGAAACAGACACAACCAGGACAAACATCGACTGGACTGCCGGGAAGAAGAGACAGAGCGCATTTCGTGGACACTAAGGCCTTGCATTGTGCCCAGGCCACATGTGGCCCACGCCGTTGGCCCGGGGGCCCGGGTCGGCCCTCACGACTCAGAACAGCGTCAGGAACTACGCCGCTATGCGCGACGGTGCTTTCGAACAGTGGTCAATTGGCGCCTGGCAACCGCTCCTCTTTCTTCAGCCGCCAACTTGTGCGCCCCGGGAGCGCAAATTACAGCACTTTCGACAGAAGTCTGCTCGGCGGTGAGTGGACGTTTGGCTCGCAATCCGCCATGCGCCAACGCGCGTGGAAGGCCGTGAGTTTACGTTTTACGTCGACCACAAACCGCGCTCACGTTCTCCATTGTCGTAAGGTGCGGCCGATGCCGTGGTCCGCCCTGCCAGCAACGCCACTGGCATTCTCTCTTGAATTACTCGACAGACATCCTGACACATCGCCGGAGTCAATGTCGTCGCGGATTGTCTCTCCAGGGGTTTCGTTCATGCGCCAGGACAGCTAGGCCTCGACTTACGGTCACGGTAGGTGCGGAGCAACCCACAGACCACGAGTTTCAGTCCCTCAGTGAGACTCGGACCACCGGAATGCGCCGAGAAGGCTCGCAGTCGCGACGTCGGGCGTCAAGTGTGGTTGGTGCGGG
>OLKM01002883.1:0-31355 GCA_900291075.1 Melanogrammus aeglefinus | reverse complement strand
CTTTCACCTGCGATTTCTTGGTAATATTCTCTTGTGCGAAATGTTTTTATTATAGGCCTACATCATAGGTCTGTAGCAAATAAGTGACCTATACTCCTTCACTGGACTATAGGCTATCCCCATAATTATTCTGATTAGGCAACATAGAAAAGAACTAGTATCCCCAGTTTTGTAGGCCAATATTGACCGGTTGTTGGCTGTGGGACAGGCTTATCCTCTCCTCATAATACTGTTCAACAAGCCGACTCAAAGAGTAGGCTTTGGGCAGTTATATGGACAAATCTATGGGAGTAGCTGTCTTCTAAGTTTAAATATAATTTTTTGTGTTTTAAACTGACTTTCTTCTGAGCTTCTTGAAGAAATGTAGTAAAGAAAGACTTACTTATTAAGACGCCTGGTAATTCATATAATTCAAACCCTTGTTCAAGCTTCAGCTCGAGCTCTTTATATAGCAAGCACAGAAGGCTGTTAATCAGTCAGCATGGAATATTCGGGAAGATGTGGAGCTAAATGTTAACATTAAAACATTTTTTTCCAGCGGGAGCTGCAGGAAGTTGCTCGATTGTGGAACTGCCACATAGAGAATTCTCCAGCAGCGAATGCCAGTTCTTGTTCCAAGTGGAACACTAATGGGTGTACGGACTTCCCCACTGTTTGGGACTCAGACGACTCAAAGCAAGTACTCCAATAAGCAGATACTACTTGCAGAGAGGAAGTCCCTACTAAGGAGGCCCATATATACATGCGATGAGACTGTTTTTGACATTTGTTGCCTAGTCAATGCAGAAATAGGATAAGCGGAGGCAATCAATACTTTTCCTGTTTCTTACAACATATGTAAGGGTATCGAAAAATGGCTTGAGTTATAAAAACAGTTCCCCTCACCCATTTTGGTTTAAGCGGTTTAATTGCAATAGCGTTAATAATTACCTTGTATCATTTTCCTGCCACAGAATGGCACTGTGCATTGTTGATGTAGTGGGGTTGCCATGGAGACGTAGCTCGGCGTAATAAACTTGATTGCTTGAGCAAGATTGAAAACCTGTTGTTTCTCGCACTTCTTATTACCACAGTTTGTGTATATATTCATTGAACTGTTGGTATCTATCACCGAGTCTATGGGCGGTGTGTTTGTTCATGTTTGTGTTTTGGGAGCTGTTTATGTTTTGAAAGTGTGATTTGCAGTGGTTTTGAATATAGTTGATAGCGGTTGACGCTGGTGAGCTTGACAGAAACCTGTGGTGTCGTCGTTGGTGTGTTATTTATGATATGGATATGTATTGATGTATTGGTTTTTTGTTTTATTATTATTTTACGTCATGTAGATTGTGATATCTATATGCCATCTATTTGTATATGCTGTTATTTATTTATGATTTGGACAATTATTAATGTATTTTGTTTTATTATTATATTTATATATATTATATTCTAAAGTATTTAACTCAGAAAGGCGTTAATAAACTGTTGATTGCTTGAAGTTGAACAAGATTGAAAGCTCGTCTCTCCACTTCTTTTTCTCTTCACAGCGCACACTCGCCTCTGTTGGCCTTGGTATGTCTACTCTGCCTATATTCTGCTTTGATTGAGGCACTGTGATATACAAATTGCCAACACGCATTGGGACAGCAGCGTTAATGTAGACTCTCAGAGTGAGAAGAGCAGAGAGGGAAGTTCAATCCACCGCCACAATAGAAATCGCTGTCAGGTAAAGTTATGACAAGGATTAACTAACTGACACGGATTGGTTTACTACATGAGCTACCTTCTCGTGTTGATTTCTCTCAGAGATATAGGGCTTCGAGCCAATCGCTATCACGAATAACGTGGTATATTTATGCGAGTAAGTGAAGGATCCTGCCAATTGCCTGATTGTGATATGTGATTTGTGCAGAACAATGAAACATTAGACAAATGGATCTTACCAATGCAGTTTTGTCTCAGTGGTTCATTACCAAGTTTATAACCTACTTTAATACATACTGTCTGTTCAGGCGACGTATGGCGATATACTTATCAAAATGTTATTATTTAAAACAGTATGAATTATTACCGTAGGCCTACATCGTTTACCAGGCAACTCGAATAACACACACGCGCGCGCAAGCACGCACGCACACAGCGCAACGCGAGCGGTAATCGTGGACAGTATGGGAGAATTCCCTTGTGGGCCGCAGTTAACGCTGTTTTGACAATCGGCCGCAACCAATTCGATTCTTGTCTATAGGGGACAACGAGACATCTGAGCGTCTTGCAAAAAGGCTCCGGCAGTGGGTATCAGCCCCAGGTCGGCCATTGAACTGCGACCTTGGTCCGGAAAGACGTAACAGCTTATGCTGACAACATTTGAAATCTCATGCAGGTATTATAACAGAGTATAGCCCACTGTTGCGGTGTTCCAACACGCCATAAAATCAGCAAGCCTTATGGACAATCCCACCATAACGAATAGACGACAGGGTTTGATTGGGAAATCACAGTTTTATGGTTTGAAACATTGACAGATTGATCGTGAGGGTCAGTTCCGACATACGATTGGTCTTTCTTTTGACTTCTGCAACTACGTCTACAATTGAAGTGTTCATCAGTCCCGAATGTTCAAATATTCTCGGAGGAGAAACCCTCCCAAACAGCACGTTTAAAAAGCTCTCTAACTCTGGGCTAACAGCCCGATATGTTTCAATTGCTCAGCGACGCTCCTGGACACACACAATGATAACAAGTCCGATGGTGGTTGCCGATGTCAAACTGTGTTCCCCAAGCAGAAATACATCCTCTGTTCCAATCTCCCCTTCGGACCTTTATGCTGCTCCCTAGCTCCCCATCACCACTTCAACATGGCGCACGCATTTCTCGCGCCCAGCCATGGACACATTATAGTCCCAGCAGCTAATACTGCGTCTATGTCTTGTATGTCTATGTATATACTTGCCCGACTAGATCCTCGAGTCAAGCTCAGCTCAACTGCCGCCACCACCGACTTGGAAGTGAAATACAACGGAGTTGAAGACTTGTATAATGTATTTCTCACCGTCCGGAAGGGAGAGAAACGGTGGTAAAACGGCCATTATAAAATAGCATTGTGGGTTTAAATATAGCATTAAATATTATCATGGGTTTGCTGTTGTACGGACGGACGTGTGCCAGCTTCATTCTAATACCGAGGTCTAAGCAACGCCTCTTTATCCTAAGAAACAGTCAAAGTTATAGTAAAAAAAAAAAATTAAAGGATAGTTGCATTGGCCGGGAATCGAACCCGGGCCTCTCGCGTGGCAGGCGAGAATTCTACCACTGACCACCAATGCTGTCATGGGTGGGTTAGTGTCGCATTTAATAAAGGACTACCGAATCACGAGAACTTCGGGCACAACCTGCCCTAATCGGTTAAGGATCGGTACTCGGGCGGTCTGGTACTTCTACTCTGCAATCAACCTTTTGGATTTCTTGATGCGTCGCACATGTCCGCGTATTGAAAAACAAGACAGGCTGAGGCGAACCCTCACGTGACACATCACCTGTCTGCTGACCGTCATCTGTCCCCCAGGTGCACCTTGTAACAAAAACCTAATCGAAAATGAATACCTTCGAGCCGTATCCTCATCTCGCGCATTTCTTAACATATCACCAAAACACGGATGAATGTCACTGAATGATTGTTTGACGGATTGGTTGATGTAATCCTGGTGCTTTGCTCCGCAGCGCAGAGCGGTCTCCTCCGGGAGACCGCGTCGACCACTAGAGGATCATCCATTGAGACCTTCCTCTCCAGCATGGGCCTTCGAGCTGGACCCGGGCTGAGACCCCAGAGGTAGGCCTACGGCACGCCACGGTCTGGATCATGGAGAGTGTGTACTCGCATGGGTTGATGTCTGTGTTTATTAAGAGTGCTGCTTGGCATTGTAGTTGTTTGTGGTTGTTTGTTTTGTAGTCCATGCAAAACAAGATTGAAGAAACGAGAGAGAGAGGATTCGCTCGGAGTACGATCCAGGTAGGCCTAAGGCATGTTTAATAATGTTTTTATGCAAATGTCGGACATATAACAATATAATTAAACATTTCGTGGCTTATTTGAATCTATAGTGTATTGTCTGGCTCCCAGAACGAGTTCAGAATGTCTCAATGCGTGCAAGGGGATGGTCGAAGTCTCATCAAATAAAGATTGCTCGGGTTTTAAATAGCTTTCCCAATTGTCCCATTGCATTATTTATATGTAGCCTATTGAAATTGTTCCGGGCCCAGTTTCCCGAAAGCATCGTTAGCCTAAGTGGATCGATAAGTGCGTCGTACGAGCATCGTACAGTTTTCACACCGTTTCCCGAAAGCATCGTTGGTAACGAACGTCGTAAAAACGCTCGTAGCTAACGAGTACTCCAGGGTACTGGTAAGACGCTAGAGCATCGTTAGCCTACTATAGCCTCAGTGGCGTCACCAGCGGACATTCCTAGTATTGGATGCGTTTTATTAAAATAGGCCTACATCCAATACCACGGAATGCCCAGCTTGAGCCATTTCGCAACCAAAAACAGTGTTTACCACCGATATATTAGGCCTACTCAAAGACTACTGTTAGATTTAAACAGCAAAGATAGATGTTAGAAGTCACAACAACATAATTTATTGCTGCAATTAAAAATTCCAAAAATACATGCGCAGCCGATATGCACCGTTCAACACCCACGCACAATAAAATCAAATGATTCCATTGCTCTTGTGTGGGAGGTCGCTTTCGGCTGCCATTTGCTGTCTCCCTGCAGATTTTTAATTCAACCATCGTGGTTGAAATGTCCTCATATTGATCAATGACATAAGGACAAGCTACATGCATTCATGCTGAGACCAGTGGATGTCGGAGAATTTCTGCAGGCGTTTTTTGTTGCGATTTGTTTGCATTAAGCACTGTAGGCGCTTCGGTGAGGCTGTGGAAGTTCACTATTTATTGGACCCTGTCTAGACAGTAAACGAACATCCCTGACCATATTTAATCGCGTTTGTAGTTCCACACTCGGAGTAAACTCATTATTGCATGCGGGTGTGTCTTCATTCATGAAAAAATTGAAAACATTCGGGGTAGAACCTATGCATATATTTATTCTAAAGAGGTCAGAGACTCTGTGCACAGCCCCGCCTTCCCCAGTGAACCAAACCCCGCGCCGTGACGAACGGGGGATTTGACCCCCTCGGTTTTACACAGGAAACTTGAGATAAGAAGGTGAAATCGCAGGGCGTGCCAAGCTGCGACCGAACCGGTGTTACACCGAATTCTGCGACCCGTCGAAAAGTGTGACACCCAGAGGGCGCTGTTGCACATTTTCTGCAAACATGCACGATTCTGAAGCTAGACCTCGGAATGGGTACGATCGTTTTGTGACACCGGGCAATGCTTTCTTCCTTGAAAGCGTCTTACTGAGCGTCTTATGGGGAAAGAAGCAACGGTGATTGACCGTACTAAACACCTTATCCATTCTTCTGGGTCTGTGAAATGCAAATGAAATCAAATGTAGCCTATTTATTAAGCACATTTTATGTTTTTGTTATAATGCCCACCGTTTTTATTTGTATGCCCACCGTTATTATTATTTTTTACTGCCGTTTATGAAATAAATATGAACTAATGCCACAATTATTCATGTATGCGATCATCACAGAGTCCACAAGCAGCAGGTCGCAATCCAGACCGTCGAAATCTGCGACCACACTGTAAATGCGGGGAAAATGAGTCAAACCCCAACCAAATGTTTTCAGGTCATTTGTCATCCTCATATCTGTATTTGGACATAATTATTCGTGTCTGCGATCATCACAGAGTCCACAAGCAGCAGGTCGCAATCCCCGATGGGTCACAATTCACTAGCAGACCGTCGAAATCTGCGACCACACTGTAAATGCGGGGAAAATGAGTCAAACCCCAACCAAATGTTTTCAGGTCATTTGTCGTCCTCATATTCGTATATTTTGGACACAATTATTCATGTCTGCGATCATCACAGAGTCCACAAGCAACGCAGGTCGCAATCAACGATGCCACAATCAATCTAGCGCACCGTCGAATTCTGCGCCCACACTGTAAATGCAGGAAAAATTAGGCCAAATACAGATATGAGGACGACAAATGACCTGAAAAGATTTGGTTGGGGTTTTGACTCATTTTCCCCGCATTTACAGTGTGGTCGCAGATTTCGACGGTCTGCTGTCATGAATTGTGACCCATCGGGGATGCGACCGGTGGTTGTGCCGAAAAACGACTGCCTGCCAGAAAACGACTGACCCAGTGGGAACGCCATCGGGTGGTACCTACTCTCTCCACAGCAAACCACGCCCACCCGCTGCACCAGCGTCACAGCACAACTGCATGGATACGTTGTATTGAGGAGTAGTCTGTCGTTCCTGTCGTAGGCTATACAACTTGTCTTTCAATAAACCATCAGGAGATTAATTTTGGCGGTATGCTTTTATTGTTGTTATTTCTGCTGCTGCCGTTGTAAGATGATAATAATAAGTAGTAGTAATAATAACGACGGCGTTCCGTCGGAGGCGGGTCTTTTGCTGTGGAGAGAGTAGGTACCACCCGATGGGCGTGTAGGTACCACCCCGATGGGCGTTCCCGCGGGGGTCAGTCGTTTTCTGGCAGGCAGTCGTTTTTCGGCACAACACCGGCTGCTTGTGGACTCTGTGAAGATCGCAGACACGAATAATTATGTCCAAATACAGATATGAGGACGACAAATGACCTGAAAACATTTGGTTGGGGTTTGACTCATTTTCCCCGCATTTACAGTGTGGTCGCAGATTTCGACGGTCTGGATTGCGACCTGCTGCTTGTGGACTCTGTGATGATCGCATACATGAATAATTGTGGCATTAGTTCATATTTATTTCATAAACGGCAGTAAAAAATAATAATAACGGTGGGCATACAAATAAAAACGGTGGGCATTATAACAAAAACATAAAATGTGCTTAATAAATAGGCTGCATTTGATTTCATTTGCATTTCACAGACCCAGAAGAATGGATAAGGTGTTTAGTACGGTCAATCACCGTTGCTTCTTTCCCCATAAGACGCTCAGTAAGACGCTTTGAAGGAAGAAAGCATTGCCCGGTGTCACAAAACGATCGTACCCATTCCGAGTCTAGCTTCAGACTCGTGCATGTTGCAGAAAATGTGCAACAGCGCCCTCTGGGGTCACACTTTTCGACGGGTCGCAGAATTCGGTGTAACACCGGCTCAGCAGTGTACAAGACCTATCCAGGGTTCGAGTTAGGTGGGAGCCAGGGAGCTGAGCTCCAATAGAGAGCTGCCCCCCATGAAAGCAGCAAACTCAAATATCCGTGGGGGTCTCTGAATATACAGCAGCATAATATTGTAATTATAAATAAAGCTATTTTCCCTTCCACCTGCAGAGTAATATTGACGTTAAGTGGGATAATAGAACGCCGGTCATTATCGGGAAACTAGCCCAGACAGGGCGAACCGGACACCGACGCGAAACGGAGGCGCTTCGACCTGATGGCGGGGCTTATTTTCGATAATGAGCGGCTAGGCCTACTTGTCAAATGAAAAAATAACTTCACAAGGCGTCTTTTTACAATTTATTTGTTACCGTACGTAGTGTTGATCAGCAGAGAAATAGTTAGCCAAAGACGTTGACGTCGCTTAGCAACCGAAGAACCTGGCGTTGTTGTGAAGGGCCCATGCAAGTGAACAGAGCGTTCCACGGCATTGAGAAGAGCCGTGTCATAATAGCCCATATTTACGTCCAATATGGAACCATAACTCGAACCCTGCCTTTAGCCTACTTCATCCTGGCCAACAATATGTGCAGGATCTAGACCAAGCTCTCCTAATTCGGGGTCAGCAATAGCCGTCCTTTGAATGATAGTGAATGAATGTGGAACGTTGCGTTTTTAATGTCTACAAATATTCTATAGTAGAGAGCCAATCAATGAAACCTTATGCGGAATCAGATAAAGTCGGCTTTCTTGCTGCACTAAGTATGTTTCAGAAATCAGCAAATTAAAATAATGTAGTTGTCACACAAGCTATTTTGGATTTTTGTAATATGGAATTATTTCAGAGGGGGAAATCCCGTGAATAAATGTCTGCACCGTGCGTTCAGGATTAGGACTGATATATATGTCGGCCTAGGCCTAATCAATTGTCTTTTAATATCTTTAGCATTCATATTATCGCACTCTATTCTTTTCGTAGGCTACTCTGCGGTTGGCCTTGATGGAGAGATAGGCCTATTTTAACCGTTTTTAACCTCATTTTCCTGCGACATTCCTGCATCTCTCCCTGCGTCATAGCCCGTTTCAGCACCATGTCAGTGGACAGGTACAATCCTACGAACGTCGTGAGTGCAGCGAATGCGCGTTCATGTTAAGAGGAGTTTCGGGAAACGCTCCAAAGAAATTAACGATGGTTCGAAAGATCCTTCGTAGAATGATCGTACGAGCGAAGATCTATCGTTATCGGGAAACGGGGCCCTGGTTGTTTGACCGTCTGTTTATATCTATTGTCATTTTGTACTTCTGTTTTTATTTGTGTGTTGTAATCCGGGGGTCATTGAAAAAGAGAGCCTGCTCTTAATTGCCTTCACTGAATAAATAAAGGTTAAATAAATAAAATAAAAATACACATGTTTGGCTAACTTTTCGTGCACTCCAGAGTCTTCGGGCCGGTACCAGCCCGTGGACGTGCAGCGGCTCTGGGGGGATGATGGCTTTGTGGCAAGCTACCTGGAGGCCAAACATCACGTCGTGGCGGACACCGTGAAAATTATTGACGAAAGCCTGCAATGGAGAAATGAGTTCAGCGTCAATGGTGCTGTAGCCATGACTGACTGACTGACAGTATTTAGAGTAATCAAAAGCTTTTTACTGAATCAAGGTATTTGGTTCACAGCCAATGAAATTACCCTGGACATTAAGCTATATGCTACCCTCCGCTGTCTTAGTCAGAGCAGTAAACGGAGTGCATACTTCTAATGTATGAGCGACGTCAACAACATGTTGACAATGAGAGGTTGACAATGGGACTGGCTGTAAAGTAGTATAGAGGGTCTACTGTTGAAGACACAATGGGCAGACTCCATGTGACTGCGTCAGCCTCCGTCTGTCTAACGCTCAGGGACCCATGGAACTTACATTTACATTAACATTGAGGGCATAATATAATTACATTGGTCAGAAGAGGGTGAAACAATATATTGCAGTATTGGTAGGCAAGGCAACTTTTTTATATAGTGCTTTTCATACACAAGGCAGACTCAAAGTGCTTCACATATAAACATTGTCATACAATAAAATTAATTAATTGGTACAGTAAGCTTGTTCATAGAACCAAGCGCCAAGCACTAACAATCGCTAGATTAACCCATTCCCTGTATACAACACAGATAGCTAGGATAAGATGCTACGCAACTAAGTACTATAACTAAGTACTTTAATGGCGCTTTTCCACTACACTTTTCCAGCACGACTCGCCTCGACTCGCCTCGCCTCGGCTCCGCCTCGACTCGGCCACGTTCCTTTTCCATTACAAAAAGTACCTACTCAACGTGGGCGGGGTCGTCATAGCACGGCGGTGCGAAACTGCGTGACACAAGGGATGTTCTATGCGCGACACAAACACAAACAATGGAGGACATGGAGGCAGTGGTGTACTTGCTGCTCGTTCTGTGGCTTTTTGTCACAAACAAAGCAAAAGAAGATAGTCAGAAAAGGCTGCAGGCGGCGAGACAAAACACAACAGAAAAGTACAGGAGAGTTTTGGAAGCCGTACAGTACAGCAGTATGAAGCCGAAGATGAGACGAGTGACGACACTCTCTGACCAATCAGCGGCCAGCAGTGTGTCGACGTCACATTTTAGTACCGGCTTGACTCGCTTGGAACCTCACCAGAGCAGGTACTAAAATAGTACCTGGTACCAGGTACTTTCCCTAGTGGAAACGCAAAAAGAACCGAGGCGAGTCGAGGCGAGTCGAGGCGAGTCGCGCTGGAAAGGTGTAGTGGAAAAGTGCCATAAGTGACCAGGAACTTTTGCCCTTTTGGCCCTGACGGCTTTCATGGTTTCCAGCGGTCAACCTTGGTGTGGTATGTGCTTTGTTTTGCATACCCATGTTTCTGTGTGTCCTCCCCTCGCAGACATCGCAGAGGACAATCTCCAGAAGTCCTTCCTGGAGGCCGGGATGCACTATTTCCGAGGCTACGACAAAGACGGCAACAAGCTGTGTGGGTTTTTTGAAATGACAAATTTCTCTCCCCATGTATCTAGGAGCCTGCGACACGCTTGTCTTTTGCTAATATAAAAGCGCCCAAGAACCCTACAATGCTGAATCATAATTACTAAGAGAATCAGAATTATTACTAAGTACACAAGAGGAAATGATTAGGCTTGGTCCCTCAACAGCCACACACATGCCTAACCCTCAACATCAGCAACAATACAAGATAAGTAAAATTAAGTACCAGAAGCGCTAGTGGTACCAGCCAGGATTTATTCTAGTGCAAAAAGGCTGGGAAATTTACAGAAATATGTATTTAAATCAGTTTTTGTATGGCCTGGAGTTTGGTCTGGGGTAGTGGATTCCTTGGGGGAAGACATTGCCAGTATGATACACAGGGAAACCCTTTCCCTTTTGGGATGCGAGTACATTAAGTCAACCAGGGAATGGAACCCATAACCCTGCACACTGTGGCACTGCACGCTGATAAGAACCCCTATCCCTGTTGGTGTTTTGACTCCATGGATTTATGTCGAGAACAGTCCTGTGGATGTCAGGGCTGACTAATCTGTCGTTTGTGACATCAGTCTGGTTCCGCTTGAAGCTCCAGGCAAAGGACAGCCGTACGCTGCAGGAGAAGAAGAGGTACCTGGCCTTCTGGCTGGAGCGCTTTATCAGGCACGAGCCGGGTGCCCTGCTCACCACCGTGTTCGACATGTCCGAGTCCGGCCTGGGCAACGTGGTGAGACTCCCTTTTGTGACCTCCTGTTTTGTTTGTGTGAGGAACCCCGGCCTACCACCTGTTGCGTGATTTTAAAAGACGAGCGGAGGAGTCAACCCAGCGTAGTATGGGGAAACTCAAATTGCCAACGCACTTTGGTACATTTGCACAAAATCAAAGAAGTTGGGAAAAGTTTTAGAGGAGCATTATATAAATGAGGAAATGCATGTTTAACATATACCTACGACCTATAAAGGCAGTCTTATCCTAGCTATCTTTGTTGTCTACAGGGAATCGGTTAACCTAGTGATTGTTAGCGCTTGGCACTTGGTTCTATGAACATTCTTTCTGTACCGACAGCGATATATTGTTGTTTCACCTTCTTCTGAAAAATGTGCTTATTGTAAGTCGCTTTGGATAGAAGTGTGTGCTAAATGCCTTGAATGTAATGTAAAGGTATAAGCGGCAGCCAGGGCTATTATCTTTTAGTTTCTTCAAATATTTTAAATAAGCGTGAACGAGTAATATATGCAAATGAGAATAATATAAGTGTCGCTTGAATCATAGAGGTTTCTAAGGAAGGTTCACCCTTCCTATACCCGAGTAGTAGTCTGCATGATGTTTGTATAAACAGGACACACTCCTCTCTGTGTCCACTCATTTCCCTTGCCGACAGCATGCGTTTGGACTTTGTTTATTTAAGCCTTGACCAAAGTCACTGTGAAACCTGGAATTTAAGTAAAATCTTAGTTTGACTTTGTTTAACTTTATCACATCACTGTAAATCCACTTCACATAAGAAACTTGTCAGGGATTGTTATTTACGTTTCGTAGAGAGTGCTATTTGAGTAATGTCATAGCTTAAAGGAAAGAGTTTCCTCCTGGCGCTTGGTATATCCCACTTCTGAGATTTCTCCAAACACCTGTTTCCCTCCCAGGACATGGAGTTCCTGAGGTTCCTCATCACCTGCTTTCAAGTGTATTACCCCAGTCTGCTGGGTAGGTGTTGATCCTCATGAGACAACATTCACACAGCTCCAGAATCATCCGTTTTCCTTATGAATTAATACTACCCAGCTGTTTTGTACTTATCTATATTTTTTGGTTTTGTTCCCAGCTAAAATCCTCATCTTTGAGCTGCCATGGATTATGAACGGTGAGTGTCGTGGCGACTCTGAACGCCGCACACCGAGCGGCAGCTGTTCTGTGACAGTTGGGTGTGTTTAATGGGGGGGGGGGGTTCCTTGGTATTGAATTTCATGCATTTATATAACGGCTTGATGCAATAATGCCCCATGAGTAAAAAAAAAAGCGATGTGTAACGGTTTAAATTGATTGTCATTTTTTTTTTATGTATAATATTTTATATCATCAGGAAATCTAGTAAACATTGTGTTGACAGGATGAATTTTAAGGAGAATCTTGCCTAAAGGGGTTATTAAAGGGGGCTGAAAAAAGATGCATGGAGATGCCGGGGGTTGAACCCTGGGCCTCATACATGCAAAGCATGCGCTCTACCACTGAGCTACATCCCCCCTCTGTGTAGGGTAGTTGAGTCAAAGTGTTTTTCTTGCAACACAGGTCTACCCTCCAATAGCTCTATCCCTTTCACTGCTGAATAACTATGACAACACACCCTGTTTTTTTGTTTAGATGCTTTATTAGTATATCCCTGATATACTCAAAAAGTTTGTTGACCTAGAATTAAAGTGTGTGTGTGTGTGTGTGTGTGTGTGTGTGTGTGTGTGTGTGTGTGTGTGTGTGTGTGTGTGTGTGTGTGTGTGTGTGTGTGTGTGTGTGTGTGTGTGTGTGTGTGTGTGTGTGTGTGTCCTCAGCGGCATGGAAGATTGTGAAGTCCTGGCTTGGGCCGGACGCCATCGACAAGCTGAAGTTTGTGACGCGGCACGATGTGCAGACCTACATCGAGCTGGAGCAGCTCCCCCTGCACATGGGTGGGATGGTACGCCCCTGCCCGCCGCCATGAGGACACGGGATCTGGGCTACTGGGGGACGGGTCATTCACAATTCATAATTCATTCAACCCTCGGAACAATCTCTTTATGTGAACAAGTCCTCCACAACGATGTTTAGAGTGCTTATTGGCTAATGAGGAAGCAATTTTAAATGCTTAGCACTTGTTTTTATGAACAGCCTTGCTGTACTGACAGTGATATATTGTTTCCCTTTCTTCTGACCAATGTTCTTATTGTTATTCGCTTTGGATTAAAATGTCTGTATAATTCCCTGATAGTAAATGAAAATGTAATGGGATGTTTTGTAGCAGTGAGATAGTTTGGAATAACGTTCCCGTGTCTTTGGCTGTGTTGCAGGATGTCTTCGAGTACAGTTACCCTCCTCTGCCAGAGGACGACTTCCAGCCGCCGCCGTCCGAGTCGGGCCAGGGGGAGGTCGGTGACGCGGAGGTCAAGGAGACGGCCGACCCGGAGCCACGGCTCAGGAAGGTCTGTGGAAACAGAATGGAACAAACCGCAGCACACTGCACTTTTTCATTATATTTATTTCTTTTATTTCTGAAAATCTAGTAACCATTGTGTTAACAGCCTGAATTTTAGAAGAAACTTGCCGAAAGGGTTTATTAATGTGGGGTGGCAAACACATTTGGAGATGCCGGGATTGAACCCAGGGCCTCATACATGCAAAGCATGCGCTCTACCACTGAACTACATCCCCCTCGTGTGTTAAAGCACTGGAATCAAAGCCTTCTTGTTGCAAAACAGGGATTTATAATAGCTTGATCGCTATGACAACACAACTATGACAACACACCATGTTTTTTAAAAACTTTAAAAACCCTTTATTATGATCATATACTTTATCATATGCTTTATGAATATGAAATTGTCTGGGGTCTGCCTTTTGTCTTGTATTTAATTTATATTCAGGGAATTCATTTATATTCAGGGACTCTTATATCCAAATCGAAAATTTTACAATATAAGTACATTTCTCAGAAGAAGGAAAAACAACACTTTTTCGCCGTCGGAACAGTAAGGATGTTCATAGAACCAACAATTGTAAGTGCCGAGCACTTACAATTGCTAGGTTAACCCATTCCACGTAGACAACAAAGATAGCTAGGATAAGATGCTAAACAACCAAGTACTATATTTTTTTGACATTGTACGACATACAATAAGTGCATACATTACGGACGTACATCAGACAATAAGTAGGAGGGGTGGGAGGGGGTGGCTATGCAGAGTCGAGGTGAACTCGAGTCTTGAAGACAAAGACTTTTTTAAGGTAAGTCGCTACATAAAGTCCTATTTTGAAGTATACAATAAGCGTTTACATCAAGTGCCAGAAATGTATTTCAAATGTACGTTTTCATAAATAGCGAAGTTTTGTATGCAAGTTGAAGACGAATTGAGCACAAAGTGTTGCACATACCTGTGCACGTACATTCCCATCCTCCGCTGTAGCTGTGTGGGATCATGAGTGTGTCTGTGTGTCCCTACCCGCCATGTCTGAAGGAGGGGGACGGTGACTCCAGGGCCAGGCCCACCAGACGACCCACCACCACCACCATCACAGGCTCCCTGCTCCGCCTCAGGTAGTGTTGGCTTCTTCCTAGCGATGACCGCTGACCTTGTTGTGCGACGGGTTTGAACGATCACAGTTGTCCCTGTCCTTCTCTTTCTCAGCCCCGGGCGGGAACTGTGCTTCGGCCAGTCAGAGGGTGACCGACGATGTGTCATCCTTCTTGAGAACATCCCCAAAAACCCGGTGGCCTATAAGGTGAGTCTCGCCGGCCTTAATAATAAGACAAAGACTCTTTATTGTATTATGTCTAACGGCAATAAACAATGATACATGCTAAACACTTGATGTACATTACCCTGTAAGTCTATCTCTTTGCCATAACTCTTACTGTGCACCTGGATATGTTGTGTCAAGGTTCGTACCACGGCCCCAGACAACTACAGGGTGAAGCCCAGTAGTGGTGTCCTGGATCCGGGTTCCAGGGTGGAAATCATGGTCTCACTGCATGGAGGTAGATCTCTCCACCCTCTACCGGTCAACTTGGTTCTGACCGCTAGCGGGATTTATTGAATTATGCGTTCAGTTCCCCACCAAGCTGGCGTTCAGAACCAAGATGGTTGCTAGGTGAATAAGGCCCATACTCCCTTGCATACAAGTTAAGGAGTCATACTTGAAATCATGTGTGACTATACAAGTAATGCTACATGCTTGCATGTTAGAGTTTGTTCAAATGCTGTACTGCTCCTACAGTTTGCTCTCTGAGATTTCCCCTCACTGTGATTGGCTGTCTCAGGCTCCCAGGCCTCTCCTCAGGACCGCTTCCTAGTCATGGCTGCTGAGATGGAGAAGGCCATTGCCGGGGGCAACCAAGACCTGGCCCAGTTCTGGAAGGATATCCCCAAGACTAAAGTGATGGAGCACAGGTGAGGGTGGCTTCCCTTGAGGACGAGGAGGAGGAGGAGGAACATTTGCAGTGTTTTCTTTATTGAATGAATAATTATATTATTGGCATTGAGTATTCAGATAGTTTCAACCTTTTTTTTAATTGTCAAGTTTCTGTATTTTTTTTCGATCTCTGGACAGATTTTGATTGGTCTTTTTACATTTCCCTTTCCCCAGGTTACAGTGTAAAGTTCTTCAAGGTGTTAAACCCGCCCACATCCAGACCACCAACACCCACGCAGACCTCACTAACGGCACTGGCGGCCAACAGGACACGCACACTATGGTAACAGCCCCTCCAGATTGGTTTAAGAGGCACTGCATGGTTAAGAACCATGTTGTGTATTATAATACTAAAATCTTTTACCTTCTGCCTTTAAATACTTGTGACACTGTCTTGCTAAACAAGAGACATTTAGTCTTCTTTCATGCAACATAAAGGCCTTTGGCACTTTAATGCCTTATGCCCCTTAAAGGAGGAACCTCTGTTCTGTGTTCCTTCTCAAGGGTTCTTTCCTCTGGCCTGTGAGTCCCTTTGAGACACGAGCTGTGATCAAGGTTGACCTACTGTAGCTTAAACTGCAGTAGTTTGACTTTAAAAGCCCTTCTCAATGCTGTGTGTAGCTGCTGACACTTCTGGCTGGATCCAGGCGCCTGGAACAGAAGCTGGATCACTGCCTCTGGACGGAGAAAGTTTTGATTGTCATGGTCACCCTACTGACGGCCATCTTATCCTGTTGCCTCTACACTCAACACACTGGGCTGGGGCTATTTTAACCGGGGCCCCAGGCTTCTTGTGCGATGGACCCGATCGGCTGGATCCAGAGCACTGATGAAGACCCCTAAGTCGGGCATGGTTGACAGACTTCTAGGAGAAGGGGTGTGGGTGTGCGGGAGGAACAAGCTGTTTGTTGTTTGTTTGTTGACTGAAAGTTGTATCCATTTCGGCATTATTTCTCATCCACCTCTGAATATATATACGTTTTCGTGAAATCTGTTAATTGGAAAGCTGGCAATACAAGTATTGAAATTATAAAATCTATCCTATGATTTAAATTGCATGAACGAAATGTCATCAGTGTCGTTCAAAATCAAGTGCAGAGTACAAAAGTACAACCTTGGTTTATCTCAGGATGAGCATTTTGAAGCTCAAATACTGCATTCAATGGTTTGGCTGATATGTTTCCCTGATATAGCAGTAATCCTGTAGGGATTTTAAGAACTCTTTTTACAACAGCAATAACTTGAAAGAAGGAAGGGGCACAATATTCTCTCAATGCAAGCTTGATCAAATGGCCTTGGTTTGAGCTGGTAGAAGTAAAGCTTCCTAATGGCACGTGATTTGTTGAGCCAGACTGAGCCAGATTGTACAACTTGTACAACTCTATTTAGCAGTTCTGACCTGTTGGTGGTGCTAGAGATTTCGTCCAACAGAATCAAACTTCTAGCTTTGGACTATTGGGAACGATTTGGTAAAAGCCAGCCTGGAGAACACACCACACTAGAATAAGTGCTAGTATAAAAAAATACACAATTATCTTAAGTCAAGCAAATGAAGGAGTCTATTGTGGTTGTCGGGACCATTTTTTTTTCCTCCAATAAAATAACTTGTGTGCCCTGCGCTTTAGTGACATCACAAGCAGGGATGTCGACCTCAAGATATGCTGAATATATAATGCCGCCTTCAAAACGCTCAGTTTCAGAGGTTCAGACCTTAAGCTCAGAGGAAAGAGCTTTGAACACTCTGCTTGGTCTAAGTTTACGCTCAGAATTTCGTGCAGAATTAAAGCTACCCGAGTTCTCAGAGTTCAATTCACAACAATGGCTTCCCATTTCGCTGTCATTACATTGACATACTAAAGTGAACTTGCAGCACGCACTAAGAGGCAAACTTAGTACCCATTCCAACATTTGCATTACGATAGGATTATAGCTTACAATTATAAACATCACCTGATAATTTCTCGCTCATGTTCAACCATCGCAAGCAGTTCTAATAACTGATTCATCTGATTCAGCAAAGAAGCGCAAAGAGGCCCCTGTGGGCATCCATCCTTGTTATGAAGTCTAGTTTCACAAATGTTTTTTTTCCGGTGTTATGTCATGGAAGTGAAGGTTACGTAAAGAAACGAAAGAGCCTCCGAGCATTTTGAAGGCGGCATAAGCCTCACTGTTACTACAGTCCACCGGTTAGGCTGGGAAGACTGATCTGTCCAGCGGACAGCTGGTTGGATACACCCATATGTGATGGGCAGATTTATAAATGGCTTTTAATGGCTTATCACTGGTGGTAAAATGTCAATCTGACAGATTTTCACTCTGTTATATAATAATTCTTTATTTCAGACCCAGGAGGAACCATATCAACACAAACAAAATAAACATAACCAAACAGAGTAAAAAAAAACAGAAAAACAGTCTGGAAGAAAATCTAACCGAACTGCATAGACGGTTGGCCAAAACTGCAATTAAGTTATTTTCGGACTCAGATGCCCTACACATAAATCCATACATCAGGCCACGTAGCAGAGCAGGTAGGGACCCCAACTTACAAACATTTGTCTTGCGCTGGAGTTTCTTGGAGCTCTCAGCAGTAGCCTCATGCTATCATTATAGGCCACTGCAAGCTTTCTAATGCTGCCTTGTTTATAACGACACCACAGGTGGGCAGTATACAGCGGCGTACAATACGCTCGAAAGAGTGAGATTTTAACAGGTACAGAGCACATACTAAACCTACGGCAGTGCATGTTTTCTTGTGCATACAGCTTCCGACACTGCCTATAGATATCCTTGTCATCAGACAGGTCATTTGACATAATATGGCCCAAGTATGTAATTTCACTGCAAACAATGAGTGCAGTGCCAGACAGATAGAAGTCAGGGAAGGTTGACTGTCTGTCTCCTCTGCTTCTGACAATCATGATCTTACTCTTTTTTGCGTTCTATTTTATGTCAAAATCATCACCACACTATGTGCATACTCTCAGAAGCTGTTGTAGACCAGCACTATATGGACTAAAGATGACCAGATCATCTGCATACATAAGGTGGTTAATGAGTGAGTCCCCAATCCTACAGCCTGTACCAGATGCATTTAAAATCAAAGACAAGTCATTCATATACATATTAAAAAGAAAAGACAAAATTCCGCCCTGGCAAACATCATTGGAAACATGGAAGGGATCAGATGTTACACTCCCCCATCTCACCCTCATTGCCTGATGTGAGTACCAATAGACCAAGATTCTAATTAAAAAACCAGGGACCCCACTTTTAGACAATTTTAAAAACAATTTCCCATGATTAAAATGGTCAAATGCTTTAGAAGCATCAATAAAACACATGAACATTGTGGAATTGTGCCTATTATATTTATCTAAAATTTCCTTTAGTGCAAAAATACATAAATCAGTACCATGCTTTCTTTTAAAACCAAATTGGTGGTCAGTAGACAGGACATACCTCTCAAGTCTACTCAGTAGAATAGTCTCGATTACTTTGGACATGACACTGGCCAAAGCTATTGGCCTGTAATTATCAGAGCTGTTTAGCTTCCCCACTTTAACTTTTATCACAGGTACTAGCACAACAGAGAGCATAGAATCTGGTAACACTCCATGAACAAAAAGGCCTGTGTAACATAAAGCCACCAGAGGGTATAGTTTCTTACTGGCAAGTTTAACATGTTCAGCTGTAATATCATCCTGACCACAGGACTTGTTATCTCTTAACTTCAATATAGCTTCATGGACTACATCAGCAGTGACAATAACATCATCATTAAAGTCCACACTATCCACTGCAAACATATTACGTTTTACACAGTTTAACAGTTCATAGTATTGTTTCCGCAATAACTGTGAAATTTCATCAGGACCACTCACACTCAGATTTTTTGCAATTATTAGTAGTTTTTATTTCTTTCCAGAAATCATTAAAATTATTTTTTTGCAGCTTCCTTGCCAGTGAATCTGACCTCATCATGTTTTCATTTCTTTTGATGTAGTGAAGTGCATTTTTAAATCTAGCATTAGTGAATTTTTTATTTTCAAATAAAGGGCCATGCTTGCTTTTGCCAGACTCAGCCCATTCTTTAAAAGCATTTCTGGCCTCTGCATGGAGCTCTTCTACTTGGTCATTCCAACCAGGCTTAGCATTGCAGACTTTAGTCCTATGTTTACATAGTGACCTGCTCGAATTTTTTAAAAAACTGTACAATTGCTTCATACGGAACATAACTGTTTACCATGTTGATCATCTTTACAGTTCATATCCCGACACCATAAGGCATCTCTTGGTACCTGAATATTACACAGCAAAGCGTCAGTATCACTAACATATTTATTAAGATCTGTGCTAGACAGTTTCGTCCAATCTATTTTTCCTACATCAATGCCTTTATCCACAGGCAACAACACAGGTAAATTGCCGGTGTTCAAGACCATGTGAAAGGGTATATGGTCCGTAGTAGCCAGATCATACTCAATCTTCATAATAACAATGGAGTCATGGGCATCCACTGTACAAAGGCAGTGATCTAGCCACGAAGTAGAGTGCCAGGCCTCGCTGATATAGGTATAACTATCATTTGGCAATAGTAATTTACTTAAAATCAATCCACTGTCTGAACAAAACTGGGCCAAATGTTTACCAAATAAAGAGTTGGCATCAGTTACATCAGCATTCATGTCACCAATTACATATATGCAGGTAGAAGGATTGTCCTGAATAAGAAACATGATAAATGCCAATCTACTGAGGTACTCATCCTCATTTTTCATGCACTCATATGGCGTATAGACATTTAAAATAATTATTTTCTTATCATTACAACACAGCTCAAGTCCAATAGCCCAGTCAACTCCCAGTTGTATAACATTAACCAACTGGTCATATTTTTTATTCCACATGGTGGCCACGCCCCCTGGGATCCTCCCCTGGACGACTTTAGCGCTCAAGTCAGTTGATTCACCTGCCCCACGAAAGTCCCCATGCATAGAATTTAGTCCTCCCAGGTCTTGTTTAGCCAGGAACGTCTCCTGAACACACAAAATGTCACATCTCTCCATCGGTTTGTCCACAACAACACGGCGTGATTTATCAGTTTCACTGTGGCCAACACGCAGTCCACGTGCATTGTAAGATACGACACAGATGTTCATAGTAAGGTTCATTCATATCCCAGCAGCAGCTAATGCAGACCGGCTCTCGTGTGGAGCAACAGGTGTACCATGGCAAGACAGTTCACTCCCCCCCTCACCAACAACCTTAGGTACACGGGCCTCATAATAGCGGCGAACATAAGACCCCTCGGGCCAGAGTTTTGGATCATACATATCAGCAACATTGTTACATTCAGCGGTGATGAGAAAAGAGCCATACCTGCTGCGGGCCGACTCGATCTTTCGACACGTCACTGTTTTAGCCTCCAACTTCTCCGTTAAATAGTCACGCAGCGTGTCTGCATCCAGAGTGGGAAAAAACCTAGTGGCAAACTGTAGCAGGTAATGAGAGCGGGCAGACCAGTTTCCTTTATCCCTTTGTTGGGAGTTCTTTTATTCGATAAAGCAAACTAAAGACAGGCTCCAAAACTATAGTATAACGGTCAAGATCCATGCACTTCCTGGTTCTGTGGAGGTTGAGGTTGAGCTCAGTCTCTGGATCTCTCTCTCTCTCAGGTAACGTCTCTCTCCGAAAATCCTTCCCCTACTAGGAAACAAAGCAGGCACATAAATACAAACGCTCCCTAATGGCGCTTTTCCACTACACTTTTCCAGCACGCCTCGACTCGCCTCGCCTCGCCTCGCCTCGCCTCGCCTCGCCTCGCCTCGCCTCGCCTCGACTCGGCCACGTTCCTTTTCCATTACAAAAAGTACCTACTCAACGTGGGCGGGGTCGTCATAGCAGGCGGTGCGAAACTGCGTGACGTCGTTCTATGCGCGACACAAACACAAACACAAACAATGGAGGACATGGAGGCAGTGGTGTACTTGCTGCTCGTTCTGTGGCTTTTTGTCACAAACAAAGCAAAAGAAGATAGTCAGAAAAGGCTGCAGGCGGCGAGACAAAACACAACAGAAAAGTACAGGAGAGTTTTGGAAGCCGTACAGCAGTATGAAGCCGAAGATGAGACGATACAAGCTGCCTCTAAGAGACGGCGTATGAGGGTAAGCTAATGGTAGCTATCGCTAGCTTGCTAGCTAGCTCGTACACAATGGTCCATCTGTTAAACATTGTAATGATGTCGTTATTAACTTTTTATTGCCGGCGCGTGCGTTTCAGGGTGGTTCTCTCGTCGCAAAGTCGCCGCCTCAAACCGTCGGTCTGGGTGTTCAACCGAGCCTCCGAATGGTGGGATGTGATTGTTCCCGGCTTCACAAACGCCCAGTGGTTGCAGAACTTTAGGATGTCTGAAGAAACGTTGAACTTCCTCTGCAACAAACTGCGTCCAGTTATGGAGCGGCAAGACACGACTTTCCGCGGATGTGTGCCCCTGAAGAAAAGAGTGACTATTGCACTGTGGAAACTTGCCACCGGCTCCGAGTATAGGAGTATTGGCCATCTTTTTGGAGTGAGCATAACAACTGTGTGCCGGTGTGTGCAGGACTTTTGTGCTGCAGCAGAGACATTGTTGGTGCCAGAACAAATCTGTTTTCCTGATGAGGAAAAGTTCAAAGAAATGGCCACCTACACCGAGAACAGGTGGGGGCTCCCACACTGTGTTGGTGCTATTGATGGGTCTTATATACCAATCATAGCACCACAGGAGTATCACTGTGATTATTTCAATCACAAAGGCTGGCACTCCATCATCCTTCAAGGTGTTGTTGATGGAAAGGGGATTTTCTGGAATGTGTTTGCTGGACTGCCAGGGAGCTTGCATGATGCCAGGGTCCTGAGACTGTCCACACTGTGGGAGTTAGCCAGTGGGGGAAACCACTTCCGAGCTCACACCAGGAACATTGGCGGGGTGACTGCTGGCTATTACCTCCTGGGAGACTCAGCATATCCCTTGCAGAACTGGCTCTTGAAACCATTCCAGGACACCGGACGACTAACAGCAGAACAGCATTTGTTCAGCAAAAAATTCAGCAGAGCACGGGTGGTTGTGGAAAATGCTTTCGGCAGGCTGAAGGGAAGGTGGCGTTGCCTCCTGAAAAGGAATGACTGTGATGTCCAACTTGTGAAATCGATGGTTGTGACTTGCTGTGCTCTGCATAACCTTTGTGAAAACCATGGAGAGACTTATGAAAATGAATGGGATGCCCCTGCAGCAGTCGAGCCGGTGGTGGCAGTGGCACAGGGTGTAGAGGAGGAGGGCAGAGATGTACGAGAGGGTCTGATGCATCACTTGATGTCTTAATTTTGTATTTCACTGAATTGTGACCTCCAATAAACCTTTGAAGTTTTTACAGAAATGTCACCCCATTTTGTTTATCATGCATTTCATTTCTAAAGGTTACCAAAAGATTCAGACATAAATTAAATACTAAAGGATTGAAAAGATGTTTACTAATCCAGTAATTTCTTTTAAATTAAATCGGGTCATAAATGTAAATGGAAGAAACCGTTTGCTCTTACAACCTGAATAAAATCACTTTTGGTTTGTTATAACTCATGCAGAATTATGAACCATAGTAAAATAGTTATTACCATTACTGGGAAATACAGATGGCAGTTATATCAAGGTATTCTAGGCTATCACTAAAGTGTCTATTTTAAACATTTTAATTTACGTCATATAGCATTTGGTAAATTCTCAAGTGTACTGACAGATGAAATAGAAACATATGATACAATCACAAAATCGTTTATTACAACCAAATGTCCCATGTGCAAAATACAAACTATATACAGAGTGCCTGCTTAAAAAAATACAAAGTGCATGGTTAAAAAACAAAGTGCATGCTTAAAAAAAATACAAACTATATACAGAGTGCCTGCTTAAAAAAATACAAAGTGCATGCTTAAAAAAAAAACTATATACAGAGTGCACATTTACAAAAAAGCTGTACACATAACGTTTGTCCAGTGTTCATGTTCGCCGGTTCATGGCTTGGACAAGCTGGCCCAGCACGCCAAGGAATGCTTCATTGAATGAAGCATTATGTGCACCCTCCTGGCGCCTCAACTCAGCTTCCATCTCCCTTGCTTCTCTGGCATCATCCAGGAGCAACTGTATATGCCGATCACGCTGGGCCCGGTTTTGCTCCTGCTGTGCCAAATCTTGGGCCTGAATGTCAGTCATGAGTGCAGTCGTGTCCTGTGTTAACAGGCTCCTTTTTCTCTTCACTAGACAATGAAGAAAGGTAAAAATAGGAGGTAGTTAACCACAGCAATTTTGAAAAGAAATATTGGGGATATACATTTGGAACTAAAGGCTACATGATGTGAAACTTCGTTATTACTACGTACCAGTGCTAACACGGTGAGTGGCGGACGCCGAAGCCGATGACGAAGGTGCCGGTGACGAAGCTGCCGGTGCCGCTGGGCCAGGGAAGTTGGCCAAGTCTTCACTGAAGACGATAGCCGAGCCCTCCTCGCCTATGGATTCTTTAACAAAAAGTGTACACACACGGCTTAAGTACAAGCACAACACGAAATGGCAACATGTTATAACAACATAGCACTGACCCTAACCCTTGATATGTTGACTTTATGTTTTGTTGTCAGAAGCGAATACTTTTAAGCAGAGCAAGGAGTTGGCATTAATTGCTAACTAGCTAGCTTATTGTGTCTGCACACATGAGACAACGATGTCTTTTAAACAAAGTTAAGAGTCAAAATACCGCTTTCCACCAACGGGATAAGTACCGTTACACTACTGAAATTAAAGTCACAAAAACACTTACCATCCTCCATCATGGCTTCAAGCACAGTCGTGGCCGAGTCGATGGCGCCCTCCCTCCCGTTGCTCGCCGGTCGGTGACCATAAATACCGTCCATTAGATCGAACCACTTCCACCTTTTGCGGTCCGACCCACTCCGGCCGTTGTGGTCCTTTATGGCCCGATAATCACTCTTCAGTTTTTTGAGTTTCTCCCGGCATTGTTTCATTGATCTGTTGAAACCGTGAGCGGCTAGCAACTGGGCAACCTCCTGATATACCCTCTCATTCCGGGTTGCTCCGTCAAGTTCTCCGCTTGTATTCCTCTCTCTTCTGCGACGACACACAGAAACGTCTGCACCTCGGTAAATGACCACGGTGTACTTTTTGCCATTTTACCTCACCAGAGCAGGTACTAAAATAGTACCTGGTACCAGGTACTTTCCCTAGTGGAAACGCAAAAAGAACCGAGGCGAGTCGAGGCGAGTCGTGCTGGAAAGGTGTAGTGGAAAAGCGCCATAATTGGCCTGAGTGCTGCCACCTGCTGCACTCAGGTCCAATCCCCCCAGCCAATCCGGTGCGCTCCCAACCTGCCCATACTCCCCCTCCAGGTCAGACGTCGCATGTCCCCCCACACACCCCCACCGCCCGACACAGGCTGGGGTCACATCCGGCCGCCAGCTCACTCCCCCCCCCCAGAGCGGGAGAGGAAGTCCGCCACGGCCATCTGCGCCTCAGGCCTGTGCACGACCCGAAAACTAAAGGGTTGCAACGTGAGGTACCACCGGGTGATCCTCGCGTTGACGTCCTTCATGCGGTGGAGCCACTGGAGGGGGGCGTGGTCGGAGTAGAGGGTGAACGTGTGCCCCAGCAGGTAGTAGCGAAGGGCGCCGACCGCCCACCGGATGGCGAGACACTCCTTCTCCACCATGCTGTACCGACCCTCTCGGTCTGATAATTTCCGGCTCAGGTACAGCACCGGGGGGTCGGCCCCCTCCACCTGCTGGGTCAGGACCGTGCCCAGCCCTCTATCCGACGCGTCCGTCTGCAGGGAGAAAGGGAGATCAAAGTTAGGGGCACACAGGACCGACTTTCCACAGAGGGCTGTTTTAATAGCCTCAAACAACACCTGGCATGGCTCCGACCACTGGACTGTATCTGGGGCCCTCTTATGGGTGAGGTCGGTCAAGGGGCTGGCCAGGTCGGAGAAGTGTGGTACGAACTGTCGGTAGTAACCTGCCAGCCCCAGGAACTGCCTCACCTCTTTCTTGGTCCTGGGCCGAGGGGAGGCGGTGACCGCGGCGGTCTTCCCGACCTGTGGCCGGACCCTCCCCCCCCCCCAGGTGGTACCCCAGATATTGGATCTCCCTCCGCCCGATCACACACTTCCTCGGGTTGGCCGTGAGCCCCGCCCGTCTCAGCGAATGAAGAAAGGCCGCCACCTGCTGCACATGCTGCTCCAACGTTCCGCTACAGATGACGATGTCGTCAATGTAGGCAGCAGCATACGCGGCGTGGAGCCGTAACACCCGGTCCATCAGCCGCTGAAACGTGGCCGGGGCCCCAAACAACCCGAACGGAAGTACCTTAAACTGGTATAGACCGAGCGGAGTAGAGATGGCTGTTTTTTCCCGGGCTGCTGGAGATAGCGGAATCTGCCAGTAGCCCTTTGTGCAGTCCAGAGTCGTGTAGTAGGTGGCCATGCCAAGCCAGTCCACGAGCTCGTCGATCCGAGGCATTGGGTAGGCGTCAAACTTCGACACCACATTCACCCTACGGTAGTCTACACAGAACCGGACAGACCCGTCCGGCTTTCCCACAAGCAGACGCGACTGCACCAGTCACTGTGAGACTCCTCGACCACGCCCAACTCCAACATGGTTGCCAATTCGCGCCGCACCACATCTTGTTTGTGGACGGTCAGCCTGTATGGGCGTGTCCGCACGTTAACCCGGGCTGCGTCTCGATGTCGTGAGTAATTAGCGAGGTGCGACCGGGCAGGGGCGAAAAGACGTCGGCGAACCAGAGTTGCAGACCGGCAACGTCCGGTGCCTGACTCACTGAGAGACCCTCCCCCTGACCGACCGGGGGGGTGGGGCCTGGCCTAGGGACGTCCGGCCCAAGCTCTTCCCTCGCAAGCCCTTCCGAGCTCTTCCCCTGACGCAAACGCGACAGGGACCGCATCGTTCCACCTCTTTAGGAGGTTGACGTGGTAGACCTGCGTGTTTTCGCCCCTGTCCGAACGCGCCACCTCGTAATCCACGTCCCGACCCGCCGTGTGACCACAAAGGGTCCTTGCCACTTCGCGAGTAATTTGGTGCTAGAGGTGGGCAGTAGTACGAGGACCTTATCTCCCGGAGTGAAATTGCGTAATCTAGTCCCTCTGTCGTACAGGCGTCTCTGACTCTCCTGGGCTCGGTGCAAGTGCTCACGTGACAATACCCCTAATGAGTGAAGCTTTGCACGCAAGTCCATGACGTACTGGATTTCATTCTTGCTGTCACTGGACCCCTCCTCCCAGTTTTCTTTAATCAGGTCCAGGCCGCCCCTGGGCTTGCGCCCATAAAGCAACTCAAATGGTAAAAACCCTGTGGAAGCCTGAGGCACTTCCCGCACTGCAAACAACAGAGGGTCTAACCATTGATGCCAATTTCGAGCATCCTCGTGTACAAATTTACGGATCATGGACTTTAACGTCCGGTTAAACCTCTCACACAAGCCGTCCGTGGCTGGGTGATAGACGCTCGTGCGGATGGCCTTGACCTTCAACAACCCATAAAGTTCCCTAATCGTGCATGACATGAAATTGGTGCCCTGGTGGGTGAGAATCTCTTTCGGGATTCCCACCCACGATATGACGTGAAACAACGCCTGCGCAACACTCTTAGCGGAGATGTTGCGCAACGGAATTGCTTCCGGGTATCGGGTTGCGTAGTCGATCAGGACTAACACAAATCGATACCCGTGTGCGGAACATTCTAATGGCCCGATAATGTCCATGCCAATGGGATCGAAGGGGGCTTCCACCAGGGGAAGGGGCCGTAAAGGAGCCCTGGGGACGGCCGGGGGATTCACCAACTGGCACTCGGGGCAGGATGCGCACCACCTGCGCACCTCCGCCCGAATCCCGGGCCAATAGAATCGGGCCATTATCCGGTTAAGTGTTTTATCGTATCCTAAATGGCCCGCCATTGGGTTATAATGCGCCGCCTGGAAAACCATTTCCCGGTGGCTCCAGGGTACCAGCAACTGGGTAATAACCTCCTCAACTCTGGGTGTCACGACTCACCCGATAAAGCCTCTCCCTAACCACTATAAAGTGTGGGTAAGTCAGCGCTGCGTCTGGCCGGCACTTACTCCCATCAATACCCATCACCTGGTCGTAGGCTGAGCTCAGTGTGGCGTCCCGAGACTGTTCGAGGGGGAAATCCTCCCCCGGTGGGAACCTCAGCGTGGGGACCTCGGGTTGGGGATCGCCCGCCTCCCCCGATCCCTGAGCAGCATCGGCCGCCCCCGCCTCGGCGCAGAACACAGCACACGACTTGCATGTCCCTACCAGTCGTGCCCACTCCCCCATAGTCCCCCTAACAGCCTGTGGAAACCCCGCCCAATCCAACCGAAGAATCAGGGGATGCGTGAGGCTCGAACTAAGCGCCGCCTTAACACTATGCTTTTTCCCCCCACACCGAATTTCCAAAGGACCAAAGGATACTCGTGCACATCCCCGTGTATACACCTCACCGAAACGCTTGATGCCTCCACCAATGCCTTGGACCGCACCAGGCGCTGGTGGATCATGGTCTGCATGCAGCCCGAGTCCAACAGCGCCTGGTGCGTACCCCACTGTATCCTCACCGGGATACGGTACGCCTCACCGGGACCGTGGGGAGGAGACGGGGCACCGGTGACGCGGACGACCTGACCCACCTCCATCATAGGGCACTCCCGCCGGAGGTGGCCAGGCCGCCCGCACCGCCAACACCCCTCCCCTGCCGTCTGAGCGCCCGTCTGTGGAGTGGGGGGGGGGAGGTGGCTCATGTGCCCGCTCTGGGACGCTCCCCCTCCTCTCGCCCTTGGCGCCGGGATTGGCCTATCCCGCCGTGGGGCAGCCGCACCGGTACGTGGGCTCGGTGTCGGTGGTCGCTGGCTCGCTGGTGGTGGCTGCAGGTGGCTCTCCGCCAGGACGACCGCGGCGGAGAGACTCTCGGGCCGGTGGTATCGGACCCAGGCGGAGGTCCTAGCCGGCAGCCCCTCCACAAACCTCTCCAGGGCCACCTGCTCCACCACGACCTCTGCCGTGTTCCGGTCTGGGCCCAGCCACCTCCTTGCCTGGTCCCTCAGCTGCTGGGCGAAGGCAAAGGGTCGGTCCCCCTCGCTGAAGGCCAGCGCCCGGAACCGCCGGCGATGATCCTCCGGGTAGAGGCCCAGCCCGTCCCGGATGGCCCTGGTGATGGCGTCGTAGTCTCGCTGGGCCCCGGCCGGCAGACTGTGAGCTGTGCCTCTCCTGTTAGAAGCGGCAGGAGACGGTGCGCCCACTCCGGGCGCGGCCACCGTGAGACCTCGGCCACCCCCTGGAAGGTCTCGAGGAAGGCTTCCGCGTCGTCTGCCTCCCCCATCATCGGGACGTGGAGGTGTGTTGCAGGTCCCCCCCCCTGGGGTCCTTCGCCGCGTCCGCCGGAGGCGAGGAGCTCCCGGAGCATGGCCCGATCAGCGGCCAAGGACTGGGCCAGGTCCGAGAGCACCTCGTTCTGTGCCTGATGGAGCTGGCATTGTCGCTCGGCCATCTGGGCCAAATGCCCGAGTACGTTTCCCAACGGGGACTGGTCCATTTCCCTGCGCTCGAGCCCCACATTGGGCTCCGCTGTAGCAGGTAATGAGAGCGGGTAGACCAGTTTCCTTTGTCCCTTTGTTGGGAGTTCTTTTATTCGATAAAGCAAACTTAAGACAGGCTCCAAAACTATAGTATAACGGTCGAGATCCATGCGCTTCCTGGTTCTGTGGAGGTTGAGGTTGAGCTCAGTCTCTGGATCTCTCTCTCTCTCAGGTAACGTCTCTCCCCGAGAATCCTTCCCCTACTAGAACACAAAGCAGGGACATAAATACAAACGCTCCCTAATTGGCCTGAGTGCTGCCACCTGCTGCACTCAGGTCCAATCCCCCCAGCCAATCCGGTGCGCTCCCAACCTGCCCATACTCCCCCTGCAGGTCAGACGTCGCATGTCCCCCCACACAAACACATTCACCAGCTTTGTATTCACCACTCCAATGTTGCTCTCAGTGCCAGTTCCAATTACTCCATCATTCCTTTGCTCACGTTTAAAGTGAGCTGGCTTGTTGCGGGGTTTCGGTGGCACATTTGCTTTAAGGGACCCCAATTTTTTACGACCTTTTTTCACAGCAGCGCTCCACTGTGGGGACTGTGGTTGTGATCGTGGCGATGTGACTTCCACATCCAGTAGCTCCTGCTGTTGAGTAGAGCCCACCAGCCCCTTCCAGTCTACGCGTGAGGTGCTGGCGATCGCGCCGGTAGGCCTATTCAGTCCCAGGAGACGCGACTTAACAGCTGAAGACGTTGTTGACTCCTCAGGGCACACGGTGCCAGCAGTCCCAGGGTCGTAGTCCGATGTACGGTGCGTCTCCACGGTTGCCACTCGCAGATCCATGGCCGTAACAATTTTCCCCAAGTTCTCACTCACATCAGCCTGAGTATCCAACGCCTTTCTCAGGCCAGAGACTTGTTGGCTCAGCTGCCCCGCTCGGCTCAGCAGAGCCGAGGCGTCTATATTGCCAAACCCGACAGGTGGCAGTTCATTCAAGTAATTTGAAACAAAACGTGGAATATCTTCACCGCACTCATTAAGTAACTTCATGCAGGCCTTGATATTATTCGTGTCCTTCTGTGAGCCTTTGTGTGCGACACAGCGTTGCATGGAATTCTGGCATAAATCAAACAACAGACGCTTGGACTCCTCAATCCACTCAGATGAAAAGTTGTTTGTTGTCAGCAAAACAATTTCATCATGGCTTAATGTTTTCCATTTAACCACAATAAAATTTAACAATTCATCTTCCGCTATCACCTTCCCACAATCCGTTTTGTAGATTACAGGTTTTGTGCGAGGGCAAGCAGAGCCTCCACCAGCAGCACGCACATCCGCCGCCATGTTTTGACATGAATATATAGCTGAGCCAATTTACTTTATTTTACAGTCACTTCCCTACTATACTCATCTTTAATTACATATACTTCTTTTTATAAAGGTGCAGATTTGAATACATTATTTATGCTACTTCTACAATACTGCTCTGGTGGACATAATTGCAGGCCTACCCGTAACCTCTTATTCCGTCATCCTGTCACTGCTCAGTGGACGCCACTGCTGGTGAGAGAAGGTGTCTGATCTTCCTGGCAACTATGGAAAGACAGCAGGTCCTGTTGCCTTTACCTATATTATGTGAAGTGTTAAGAAATTTGAAAGAAACTGTGTGTGCATGTATATGTGCTTGTAATGGCAATCATTTTGTTTCAATAAAGGGTTAGACAACATCATGTTTCACATGACCATGGGAGCATGATGGAGGATGATGCTCCATCATGCACTGCTGGATTTGTCTTTTTCTGACCAAAGATCAAAACAGAAGAGAGCACTGGTTTGAGAAATACTTGGTGCTAATACTTTTTGATGCAACAAACAAAGACAAATAATACTACTTGAGAAAAATGAGAAATGAATTACTGTGAACTGGGTACGGTTTGACCAGAGTCAGTAGTATTCAGGGATCTCACAGACAGTCTCTGTTGCCTATAGTAGTGTTTGTCACCTCTAGTGGCTGTATGTCATGGTCTGTTGGTTTCCTTGTCTTGTTTTGGTGTGTTTCCTGTTTTACTTTGGTATCTCTGTCTTGTTTTGTCCTCCTGCCTTAAGGACAATCAGAGTGGGGTGAGTTTGGAGTGCCATCCGGTTCCACATTTCTCTCCAGCCCCTAAGGTGACTACGGTCCCGAGCCCTGTCCGGTTCCTGAACCCGACTCCTTCCTGAGGGTGCCCCTTTTCCAGACCTTCCAGAAGGGGCCCGCCCTCTACCTTGCCTTCCAGAGGGGTCCCACCTTCTAAGCCTTCCAGAAGGGGCC
>OLKM01002882.1:0-51355 GCA_900291075.1 Melanogrammus aeglefinus | reverse complement strand
TGTGGTTGTTTAGGTCATTTTGCCACGAGGTTAACGATATGCAGAGGTGTGTGTCTCTTAAGCCCACTGTGTTAAGTTGATAGGAGACCATAGTATGGGTTACCAGACGAAAGATAGGAAAACTGTTAAACTTCAAACCGACAAAGCTGGTCTCACAGAACATTTTATCAACCCATGCAAAGGTAGGTTCTTAAATTTTGCAAGTCGTGTTAGTGTCAGTTGTACACATCCTATTAATAATAATGTTGAATTACATTATGCAAATTCAAAATTCATCATTGCTTCCTATGCATATCTCATTTACAACAAACTTGATTTAAAATGGTAGATCCTTTGTATTGTTTTTCACAGCAGTTATAATGCAACATTTGGAATTGGAACATTGAGGTTAATGGTTAATTGTGGTGAGGACTTGGTGTTAACTTCCCCCTGAAAGCCATTAGCCCGTAATAATCTATAGATTAGCTGCATCTTATTACAGGCTGCAGGGTTCAAAGCATGGGAAAAAATAATGGTGCATTTCCACTAGCACGGCACGGTCGCTCCGGTTGTGTTTCTCCATTACAACTGGGTGCCTCTCGACGTGGGGCGGAGTCGTCATAACCCGCGCGCGAAACCGCAGTGACGGCATTTTACACGGCTGAGCACGTACAATATAGGGATGTGCGCCGGTATTCGGTTACGTTACACGGGGCTGCGCCGATAACCGTTTTTGTAAAAAATCGGTTACACTTTGTAGAATGTTTGGTGTTTTTGTGTCTCTCTTATTGTTCACATTCTGGTTCTAGGAACAGGCAGGGCTCTCATTTCTGATACAAGGTGTTTATCCCAACATTCTGCCATTGTTATGTGTCAGGTCAGGTCGAACCAACCTGGCCTCCGAGACATGCCAGGGCCAGATACCTTTATCAACGGGAGAGTGCGTCTGTTCACGTGTTTTCATCTATCCTTTTTGTATTATACTCGCCCAACCCTTTGGTTCGATGATTAGCAGGGTTTCGACAGCCAAGCGAACAAGTCATCGACACCGGTCCACTATAGATTATTCACCCTAGTCTGTATCTCGCTGTACATCCTGAAGTAAAACATCTATATCAACTCCTACTCCAACCTGTCAAGCTGTTTTTGATCGACTTCAGAAATTACTTACTACGACTGAAGATAACAACGCAGAGGTCGGTCGAACAGTTTAGAAATAAGTGAATCGTAAAATTTGGTTGCCGTAACCGTCTTGAGAGAGAGAGTGAGAAGCGATTGCCTCTGAGATTGCCCTGTGAAGGAAGAGCGCGCGCCCGCCCCCCCCCCCCCCCATCCTGTGGATGGACGCTCCACGCTGCCCTGCGAGGACCCGCTCCACAACGACGGTGACCAGCTGCATCTCTAGTGCACCACGTGAGGAATCCAACGGTGACTTGAATCTTCATTCCACTCTCGACAAGAGAAAAGAACAGAAAGTAATTCTTAAAATTAATCTTACAAACAATAAGCTGTGTTATTATTATTATTTGTTTTACTATTGAGCTGCACTCATTTGCTGAGTAATGAAGTTGTGTGCATTAAGAGCTTGACGAAGTGAGGACCTGCATTAGTGATTAAGAGTTGTGAATCACTGAATATACGCCTATGAAACTATTGTTTTTCCTGGTTCTGGGTTTTGAGTCCTGGATGGATAGGCTTTGGTCTGGGTTTGAGTCCTGGAATTGTTGAATACGGCGTTTGGTATGGGTATGAGTCCTGGATATGTTGTTTGACGGCTTGTCTGGGTTTGAGTCCTGGAATTGTTGAATATTGAATTAGGCTTTGGGTCTGGGTTTGAGTCTGATATTGTGAATGATTTAGCCTTTGACGTGGTTTGATTTCCTGGAATATATGTAAATAGCATGTCATTCAATGATTTGTTTCATTTCGTTTGTAGGTTTGTCAATGTTGATAGTGTCTGTAATATAACTTCAAGAGTTCTGGTGTGCTCCAGGGCTTTTGTTTTACGACTTGTGTGGAAAGGAGTGAAACCGTTATTTGTATTGAATCTCTGTAGGAGGTCCATGAATCGCTAGAGTTTTTTGTTTTGTGCTATGTTGTTTGATCCCGCGAGGGAAGATCACATTATTGTTTTTATCGAGATCATGATGGGGACCCCCACAATAATGCGCTGGCCAAGGAATGCGATTGGGAAGGTTTTCAAAGGACTGGGGTCAAGAAGACTAGACGAAAGTGGACAGTTGGGGTTGTATACTATTGTACTCAGTGTTAAGTTTCGCTATTTATCAAGCATGCTCCGCAACAGAAAAGAGCGATGAATTGGAAAAGACAACTGTCACTTATGAAGATGCTCTGGAAAGACAAGGAGCAAATCAAATGCTTGCGAATGAAATTCGTTATGTCGTGAAAGGATGAATTGACTTCGGAGAGAGACCTACACCAGCGCTAGTTAGAGAAGGATTGCGGCCCGCCCCTGACTCAGGGCCCCAGGGGGGGTGACCAAGGCAAACGGAGGAGAGAGTTGTTGGGAAGTCTATGGTCGCATTGTACCCCACACTGCCCAACGTGTGGCCCAGATTGCGGGAATACATCTTCCGTGCAGCCATTCGCGTCGCACTGACGTGGTGTTTACAGGAGTCAAGACACAGTGTTTTCTCCAGCCGTCAACAGCTTTGGTAGGCGGTACCCGTCATCTGCGGCAGTACCCCCCACGTGCCCACGAAGGGAATCCATGCTGCCAGCGGACTATGCTACCTCAGGCCCTTGAAGAAGATAGAAAGCGCTGAGGGGACGCACAAATCTTCTTATTGAACCTCCAGCCGAAGAACATCGAAAATTGGATGCGGAGATCGACACACCAAAGGAGCAGGCCTACAGCCATGATGAAAATGAGCAACAACTGATGCTTCTGTACGAAACTCCACCCCGTACGATGGGCTTGCTATTTTGTTCAAACACTGAGCAGCACTGAGCGGCATCCAGGATTGCAGATACGAGGTGGAAGATGCCCTTGGAGAAGACGGAATGAGAACCAGAGAAGGGATGGGAGGCCATAACAAGGCGTGCGATCCAAAGCACTCCCAAGGCACAGGTCAACTTGACAACAATCACGCGTGTTGTTGCAGAAGGAAGACGAGAGTCTGGACCAGTTTCAACGAGCGCTTCTTCGCGAATGTTTATTTGCTGCACTCAGGCCAAACTGATATATGAATATGGACACCATCGACCGGTTCAGAGGAATTGCCTTTGAAGACCATGGTATCTCCAGCAGGTACTTGCCGGAGATCCGAGGGGAGTAAAGACAAGGTTTCCCGGCTGGGGACAACCGAAGCAAGCACAATGGCAGAGATCAAGGAATTCAGAGAAAAGGTGGATCGAGATGAAGAAGTCAGGATTCGATTCCCTGGCGGACGAGAAGAAGGGAATGGCAAAGGGAACGAGAAGGAGATTCCCCCAGCCAAGCCAGAAATAGAGAACGATTCCTCCGCCAGACAGACAGAAAAGAACTTCGACCATGCCACAACTGTGGACAAAGTGGACACTGGCAAAGAGAATGTAAAGCCCTCGAAAGGGGTACCGTGAGCGCCCCAAACGAGAAACCAGGGAACGAAAACCGGCTCAGACAAAATGGAAGGAACTATGGAAGAAGAGACAGTCGCAGAGTGGTTGAAGAACTCAGCCGATATATCGGATTCAATGACGGGAACCAACAATAACCATGGAACCAGTGAGAGTCAGTGGAGTCCTCCAGTGTGTAAGCAATAACCCACATCAGACAGAGCTGCCGTGGATGGACTGAGACCAAATCATAAAAGACTTGAATGACCAGGGAATCATCTACAAGACTCAATCAATCAAACCATGAGGGGCCATACCAAATTTCTATTAAGTTACTCGATCCGCTGTTCGTGTAGCTAAGAAGACGAAGTGGATACATGCAAGCCACTGCAAATTAGTTGATTCACCAACTTGGAATGACCTCGTTAGATTTGGCAACGCCAAATTGACTGATCATGGGGTGAAGAGTAGGGAGTGTTTTGAGTGTTTTGTTTATTTTCTTTCCTTTATTTTTACGAGAGGTTAGTTTTCGAAAGATGCTAAGACTTTTGGTCACACACTCTCTAAGTTCATGTTTGGTTCCTTCTTTGACACAACTGCTCAGCTTTAGAACTTTTTGTTGTTTTGTTTTTATTTTTTGAACAAAGGTTCAATCATTCATTCATTCACCACAAGGTTTATTGGAGAACTATGATGACTGATTAATGATTACTGATATAACCATTTTCGAATCAAGCGATTAATTTTTTTGTATGATCATTTTTCATTGTTTTTATCGAATCATTAAGACAATTACAAACCTAGTTTGATTATTTATTACTGTTGGAAGGCTGTGACAATGCCTCCCATGACCTGATTCTGCACTTTTTCTTTGCCCAGGGAGTGTTTCGTGCCTGAATCCTCTATCCCCCATCACACCTGGCGTGGCCATTCATCAACTTGAAAAGAACTCTGTTTGCAACTGGCTACTCAAAACCAACTGAGTCATGATGTGTTACAATGGTGGAGAGCTTCAACTGCCAAGCAGAGGGGAGGGGCTGGACAGGTTGACTTTCTTGATTCTTTAAAATATTTTATCTGTTTTGTTTAATCATGTGTAACCTAAATGAGTTTTGTTATTTTTTTTTTATTATAGTGGCCTACACCTGGTTTACTTGTGTATGATTTGAATTTACTTGTTTTTTTTTGGCCTTTTATGCTTTCTTTCATTGATTTAAATTAATTATTAATGGGTCACTGAAAATACACTGAATTCTCTTTTTGTGTGGGTGATCTTTTAAACTATGTTTAGTATGATCAAGAGGGAGGAATGTAGAATGTTGGTGTATTTTAGTGTTCTCTCTTATTGTTCACATTTCTAGTCTAGGAACAGGCCAGGGCCTCTCATACTGATACAAGGTGTTATCCCCAACATTCTGCCATTTGTTATGTGTCAGGGTAGGTCGAACCACACTGGCCCTCCGAGACATGCCAGGGCCAGATACCTTATCAAGGGAGAGTGGCGTCTGTTCACGCGTGTTATTCATCTATCCCTTTTTGTATTATACTCGCCCCAACCCTTTGGTTCGATGAGTAGAGGGTTTCGACAGCCAAGGAACAAGTCATCGACCACCCGGTTCCACTATAGATTATTCAACCTAAGTCTGTATCTCGCTGTACATCCTGGAATATAAACCATCTATTCAACTCTCTACTCCAACCTGTCAAGCTGTTTTGATTTCGACTTCAAGAAATTACTACTACGGACTGAAAATACACAAGCAGAGTCTGTCCGAACAGTTTAGAAATAAGCTGAAATCTAACACACTAAAAAAAAAAACTGTCGCCTGCGGGAGGGTGCAGCTCGCCATCGTCTTTGAAGATGTTGTAAAAAACAACTTGAAAAATAAACGTTGTTTATGCCCCGTTTTACATCCATCCGCTAATAGGCCGCTAATGGCCGATAGACTACCGATGTGGAAGTCGGGGTGATTCGGGTGACATCGGCTAAAAATGTATGATCGGGTCAATTTATCACATAGCATTTACACATACCCGATGTTATAACGATGACATAACGATTCATGCCAGGGACGTTAAAACACGATAAAGCGCGGAAGATTAACGAATATAGCCGATGTACTCCAGGGAAACTCCGAACGACTTGCGATGTCTTACGTTATAGGGCCTACTCCCGTTCTATTTCCGATTATAGGCCGATTTAGCCCATAAAAACACCTGGTAGCGATTCTACCCCGATAGACCCAAAATTTAACAAACATGTTTCGTTCTTTGCCGATGTTGCCCGTTGTTGCCCGATCATTGAGGCATTTTCTTCCCGTTTCTTCCCGTTGTCTAACGATGTTCCCGGGGAAGAGTAACGGTGTTTCCCGATGCAACCACACTATTTCCCAATGTTATAACGATAGCTGCTGATTTTAGCCATCGGGCACCATCGGGGCCACTATCGGGTTAGGTGTAAACAGGGCATTAACCGTTAACGTGATTGTTGTCTGAAGTTCATTAAGGACGTCTGAGTTAGGCATGTTGTTTGTCTCTCTCTCTCTCTCTCGCTCTCTGCCACTTGCGGAGCAGAGAGCGAGAGAGAGAAATAATTACGCAGAGCCGACAGACTTTAAAAGTCCAAAACAAACGGTTATGACGCTTCCAGTGATGACACTCATCGACCAATCAGTGGAAGGCAGTCGGCTGACGTCACGTTTTAGTAACGCTTCGGCTCGCTTGGAACCAGGGCTGAAGTGATACCAAAAATGTACCCGGTTGCAGGTACTGCGTGCTAGTGGAAACACGCAAATAGCGCGCCGAGCCGAGCCGTACCGAGCCGAGCTAGTGGAAATGCGCCATTATAGTCCAGAATTTACGGTAAAGGTTGTAGCAGTGTGAACCGGCTCGTCTTGTCTTGACTCAAACTGGCTGATGTTGTCGCCTTCCACTCAGCTTATCAAGTCTCCAGCAGCTGGTTTTAGAATGTAAGTCACATCATGTTTTTTCTTATTTTAAAGGTCGAGGTGTGCTTGCTGCAGAGGCTTTTAGCAAAGGAGAGTTTGTGGTTGAATACAGTGGTAAACTTTTTAATCAAGATTGTCTTCTTTTGAATAACTACAACAAGAAAGAAGCAGTATTCCTGTTTTATTTCCAATGGAAAGGGGGACGTTGGTGGTAAGTTTTAATAAATATGCTTTTGTTGGAAGGTGTAATACATTGCAATAGTTTTAGGAGATGAGCTTTGAATGAACTATTCATTTTTTTCCTTAAGTCTTGATGCATCTGTTCAAGACAAGTCTTTGGGAAGGCTTGTGAATGATGACCACTTCAAGCCTAACTGCAAGATTAAAGCTATTGATGTTGCTGGGATGCCACATCTTTGCCTGTTTGCCCTAAGAGACATCGCCCCTGGTGAAGAAATAACTTACGATTACAGGGATTCAGACTGGCCTTGACGCATACAGGTACAATTTGTTTAGTGTGGATAATAGTTGTTTTAGTCATTTTCAGATGATACTGATCTCATTGGGTCTTGAGATTTCCCCTATATCATAATTGTTTAAATTAATATCCTTTTTCAGCAGAGAATGGCACCTGATGTTACCGAGCAGCTGACACCTGAAGTGAGCGAGCAGCTGACACCTGATGACAGACCTCAGGTAGGTACCAGTTTATGAAATACCCCTTAATCTCTCAGAGACTGTAAGATGTTTGTTCTCAGTGTGGTACTCAGTGGGTTTCAGAGGATGTTTTATTATCCAGTGTGTCTCTTGTGACAGCCCAAGTAGTAATGTACTGTAGGGCTGGGCGATATGACGATATCATACTGTCGACGATATGAAAGTGTCTACCGGGAGAGATTTGGCCATATCGTTTATACCGAGGAAAAAAAAAAAAAAAATGGAACTGCAGTTAACTGCAGTTCCATCCACCGCCACAACGGGGCCCTGCAGCAGAGTGCTTAGCTGTAAGACATTTAACTATTCCCAGAAGAAGAAACTTCACCAGCCAATGTGCTTTCAGTTAACGTAACCTGCACGTAATTTGAGGTGAGGAAGGCAGGAATCACGGCGGAGGAAAGTGAAAGTTTTGCCACTATGCCTACCGAGCAGGCGAAGCCTGAGGCATCCCAATCATTGCAACACGAAGAGGAAGAACTTGTTTCTGAAATGGGTGCGTCTTCTTGGAAGTTCTTTGGATTTAAAAAGGCCGACAATGAACAGAAAACTATAGTTTGCAAAACATGTCGCGGGACAGTTGGTGCCACGGGAGGAAATACAAGAAAATGAAAGAAAAAGCTGATCAAATGTGAAGTATGGTTATTTTAAGCCATTTATTATTTTAATTTACTTCAAAAATACCATATCGTGATATATATCCATATCGTGATATAAAATTACTCATATCGTGATATAAGATTTTGTCCATATCGCCCAGCCCTAATGTACTGTAAGGACAATGATCTGTGTTTGGAACATCTCCTAAAGCACTGATAGACTTACATACTGGTGTATAATACTATACATTAGAGGATGACATTTGTCGGGAATTCCACAGTGTCAGGATTCACGTGAATCCTGTGGGATTCCCGCGGGATGAGAGTCAACGTTTTAATAATCACGTGATTGGGACGGGACGGGAATAAAAATCATCGGGAGCAGGCAGGAGCGGGAACGCCATTAATATATGATGGTTTTCAGCCGTGTTAAACAACCAAAAGGACAGACGCGTCCATTTTTGTAGTCATCTTTCAGTGAGCGAAAACTATTTTGACTTGCGTCAGCGAGTCAAAAGAAATACATATCCCACAGTGCTTTTGACTTCCGGCCGAGCCGGCCACCACCGGACGTTACGTGCGCGGGAGACAGAACAACAACAACAATGGAGGGAGGTGGAAGCGATGAAGTCGGGAAGCGGGACTTACAAACAAAAGTGAGGAATAATGATCCGTCGGTGAGGCTCCGTGAACTTATTGGGAAGTCGCAAATATTAAATGGATTCACGAGAGTTGAGTGTGACGGGGCCAACACTGTGTATGCTTCCTGTAAATCCTGCGCAGTACTCGTCAAATATTCATGCGAGTCGGGAACGAGTGGTCTGAAGAGGCACACATGTAAAGCGAAGTCCAAGAACCAGTCAAAAATTACTTCGTTCGTGAAAAGAAAATTGCCTGTTGGTGTGAAGACCCGCTTCACAAACACAATTGTGCGGATGTGCAGCCAAGACTTAAGACCGTTTGCCATGGTGGAGGGACAAGGCTTTAAAACTGTCTCTGTCTGTCTGTCCACCGACTGTCCTGACCTGTCCCTGAACATCACACAGGGACATGGAGCTGATTGTGTGACTGGATATATTGAGTTTTAATGTTTACATCAGGCTGAGTTCAACAAATCAGTTTATACTACTGTGATTTAAAGTGCGTATTGGAAGTTAATTTTTTTTTAAATATTTATACATAACATTCTCTGGAAATGCAGGATTTTATCAGTTAAAAATATTATATCGGCAAAAATTCCAGTTTTAAAGTGACTATTTTGAGCAAGGCTTCAAAAACCGTTGTTTTTCTATGTGATACGTCAAACGCGTCATATTACGTAGGAATTGGTAGACGCGGTCGCTGTTGCTGCCTCAGCTCTATGCGTAGTTGTGAGTAGTTACCGCGGTGAGCAGTCTTGTATTCACCATATTCGGTTTTTGGGTTTTTTTTAAACGGCGAGATGAGGTTTTGTATCTGTGGGGGTTGTTCCAACTCCGACCTCCTGTCCAACCATCACCGATTTCACAGTTTCCCCGATCGGAGAAAGGATGGAGCAGGCTTTCGAGCCTGGGTGCATTTTTGTTCAGGGTGAAGTAGAAAAGGACTTTTTTTTTCGCCTCTGTCACCAAAATACTCCTTCATTTGCGCGGCTCACTTTAGACCTGAGGACTATGTTTCCGGGGACATGATGATGGAGTTCAAGATGGGTTTTCGGAGCGAGAAAAGAGAGTGAGGCTGAAAGCCGGTGTGATTCCCTCAATTCATGCCGCTCCAGCCGCAGCTTCGGGCTCAGCCACCGGCGGCAGTGAAGATCACCGACCGGTCAGAGATTCAACGATTCGGAAACGTGAACTGTGCACTGTAAGTTTTGTTTTCTGACGTTTACTAACTTCCTACATTAGTCAACATAATGACTTATGGTCAGTATCTTTTATTGTAAAGCAGCTTTGCTGTCCTGTAAAATACATCAGTTTATACTGTAAACATGCTAAAATGCTAGCTAGCAACAGCATTCTATTTTATGAAACTTTTATGAAATCATCGTCATTAACAGTTACCTGTTTAGCCGTAAACCGTCGACTAGAACATAAAGCAATTTAAATATTCAAAATGTGATAAAACAACTTTAAAATAATACAATTTAATTAAATATATATGGGATAGGGGGTGAGTCAGCGATTTTTTGGCTAGGTGATTGACACTGACAGGCTGACGCCATGATGATGATTGCTCCTTTGAGACGACTATAGTAGAACTCCTAAAAAAAGCTAATTTCTTGTGGTTAAAACGTTATTCAGAGACAGTTTCCGAGGCTGTTCACTTTGTTGGAGCGGTATTTGTGCTTTCCCGAACATCAGGCACTAGGCTACCACATGAGCGATTTTTCCTACAACGTCAGTGCGCACCGTGCGCACTAGACTGCCTGTCGATATGTTGACGTTTCTAAATAAACTAGTTAGGGGTGGATAAAAATATCGATTCAGCAATGCATTGCAATTATTTTCCCTGCAATTCAATATCGATTCAGCAATTTTCTGAATCGATTCAACAACCTGGCCAGTGGGGGCATTTTTTTTATTTATTTTTTTTATTGTTCAAAGATATCCTGATGTTATGTTACAATTTCCAGCCCTGTACCCAGGCTGTTTGTTCATAAGGCATGAAATTTAATAGAATTATTTAAAAAAAATTTTTTTACTCTTTCTTGTGTATTTCTACTTGATACTGAATCGATATCGAAGCATTTCAATCAATATCGAATCGATATCGAATCGAATCGTGACCTAATGAATCGAAATCGAATTGAATCGTGAGATTCTTGACAATACCCAGCCCTAAAACTAGTAGACTATCAGGCTATCGGCTATCAGGGATTTTAAACAGTTTGAAATGAAATTGTATATGTAATGTTTTTCTTATTAGTTGCTGGGAAATACGGCACGTTTTGAAGCCACAGATGCGCCTACAGCCAGTGAAGACTCGGAGCAAGAGGCCGTCGCTTCACTGGCTTCTCAGCCAAAATCTGTGCTTGACTTTGGCTCACAGTGTCAAATAAGACCTCCTTATCGTTCATCAGGTAGTGTGACTTAACTCTTATATCTAGCTTTAGCTCTTACATGTTTCTTAGGCCAACATATTCACTCTTTACATACTGTCACAATAATTAATTATCTATTTTATAGCTGGGATAGCTCAACAGTATATCCACTTTAATTTACATGAATAAGAACACCTCAGACCAAATGACTACAAAAACTAAATGATACTTTGTAAAAGTAGATTTTATTCCAGGTTTGTCGTATCTGATTGCATTATATTGTATAGGAGTAGCGGCCATTGAATATATGTGTTTTACATTTACAGTATATTAAGTAAATCTCTTTCAACCTAGCTATCCAGGTACAGACACAGACGGTCAGTGTGGGGACACAGACCGAACTCTGTGTATCATCAATTCCACTGCCCAGTCCAGTACAAACAGAGGATGAATCATCCTCTGTTACAAGAGATCAACCAGATGACAGGTCATGGAGTGAAGTGGAAGAGATGAGCGTGCCATCTTCTGAGGAGGAGTCAGAGCCACAGCAGGGTTCTCAGTGGGACTTCGGGTAACACAACTTCCTTAACTTTTAGATTTTGTTTTTTGGACATTTCTGATTGGACAATAAAATTATTTGTCCCCAATCTCAAAGGTAAAAAATATTTTTGGACAAAAGATGTTTAAAACTAAAATCTCAAGTGATTTTCATAATCTGGAGACTCCCAATAATATATTCCACTTGCCAGCATCTCTTTTAACCATTCAGAAAGCAGTGTCCTCTAAGGGGGGGTGTTGAAGTGTCCGCCCCCAAAGAGGATGTGTGTGTGTGTGTGTGTGTGTGTGTGTGTGTGTGTGTGTGTGTGTGTGTGTGTGTGTGTGTGTGTGTGTGTGTGTGTGTGTGTGTGTGTGTGTGTTCTTGTTCCTCTATACCTGTGGGGACTTCGACCTGAATGCACACAGACCCATGGGGACTTATGTCACCGTGGGGACAAAAAATGAGGTCCCCACGGGCAGATCCCCACCAATGGCTCCTAAACAGGATTTAAACATGGCCCATGCATTTCTCTAAAAAGTCCCCATGTGGACAAATCCTGACAAAAACCTGTGTGTGTGTATATTTCTGCGCCTCTAGTGGTAACACAGTGGTACTGCAGTCCCCATGAGGTTGGGTGTTCTGGAAGTGTGTATTTATTTTTTTCTGCTCTTTCTTTCTGTGTGCGCCAAGTGGTAACATGGTGGTACTGCAGTCCCCATGAGGTTGGGTGTTCTGGAAGTGTTTTTTTCTTTTTCTCCTTTTTTTCTGTGTGCGGCTAGTGGTAACAGTGGTACTGCAGTCCCCAAGAGGTTGGGTGTTCAGGCAGTGTGCATCAATTTTTTGTTTCAATGAATGTGAGTGCTGAGAAATGACAAAGAAATGTTGAAGTTAAAAAAATGTTTAGTTAAGTTAAACAAAATAAATAAATACCACTCCTCAGAGGGTGTCAGAGTATATAAGTGCTCCCATTTGAATTTCAAAAATGGAGGGAAAACCGCTTTTCTTTAATATTTCATAAACGCTTTGACCCAGAACACTAATTTGGGTATTTGCATCGTGACCCGGTGTGTGACAAGTGTGCCAAGTCAAGTGACCTTCCTGAGTGTCAGAGGTCAGCCGTCAATTTAGGCTATTTTTTAATTGTAAAAACTAGCCCAAATTTACAAACCCTAACCCGACCATAACCAATTTTGACTATGTTGCACAACAGAGGGTCTTGTGCATGGATATTTTGGTTGCGGTGCGATACGAGCACCGTAGAGCTACTTAGCTTTCCAATAGGTCTACAGAGTTGGGACCTAGCGTGATCAATCTATGTCCAAAATAAAGTTCAGACACCAAGTTTCAAGTCATTTGGTCTATTTTTGTGCAAATGGAAAGCACTTGAATTTCAAAAAGGCGATTACTTGAAGGCCCGCCCATCGAAAAGTACGGGTCCGATCAACACCATACTAATGACGTTCCGCTCATCTCAGGCCATCAATCAACATAAAAAAAATTGGACTTCCACAACTTTTAGAAAATAATTTGCTTCAAAACTGGCCAGCTTTGTCAGAGGGTGTCAGAGTGTATAGGCCTGACAACCTCTTGACTTTGAGTTTCTGAAACAGCCAATTAAAAAAATTAATACACTTGGAGGGTTTATTGCTTCATATTCTTGTATAGAGGCCCCATCACATCCTCTGTGCCAAATTTGGGGTCTCCAGGGTCACAGAGGGAGCCACGTGGCGCCCGAAACATATCCTGACTTTTACAGTCCCCACTGTGAATCTGCTGTTACCCCACCTCTGCTGTTTTTCTCTAAAATAAGACGTTGGTAATACTAAGAACATGATTCTGTTTGTTTATTTATCTATTTATGTTCACCTTTTTAAATTCATCTCTACAGAGTATGTAATCTCTCCACCCAGTCTCAGTAATAACTGCTATATCACACAGATCCTGACTTTTGCAGTCCCTACCGTGACCATGCCCCTCCCCCTCCCCTGTTGTTTCTCTCAGGAAATGCTGGCTTGGGGCGGTAAAGGCTGTTTGAATGTGTTGGTCAAATGACTATTAACAATTGATTTAAGGAAAACAGACGCCTCTGCAATAGAAATGGCTTCGCCAGTGCCTGCGATGGGAAGTAATTTCCTACATTATCTGAAGATGCTTAATTTTCCCTCAAATCTGTTATGTAGAACAATAATCAGTAAATAAATATTATGATGCATGACTTTTTTTTTTCAAAGCTCCATTGAAAGTTTGCAATGTACAAACAAAAGCAAACAAACATCATTGGAAACTTTCAATAATGCTTTGAAAAAAAAAAATGTTTTCTCATCGAATTTTAATAAACACACAAAACATCCAACACCAGATATTTATCTCTGAATATCTACATTTTGTCTCTCAATCTATCAACTTTCAACCGAATCAACGTGACCCATGCGGTGTATGCTGTGTGATAAATCTAGCTTTTGATGTAAACACTGCTGGCCCACAAGTCTCGTGTTCCTATGGCTGCGCAGTGCGCACTACCTTCGTCAGTTGACGGATGGAGGCTACAAAGGCGATTTCATTGGACAGTGCACTTGCGTGTCTTTGCATAACGCGATTTTATTGGCTGAGGGTTCTGTCGCTTCCTGAAAAGTTGAACATTTCTCAAGTTAAGAATGGACTTAATGGATTTAGGAATTGGGTGATTGCTGTCGTACAGTACAGTACCCAAGTAGGCTACGGAAAGAAACACAAAAGTGTAATGGGGACAAATGGGGTCTCAGTCACAGTAATAACTGACATTACACACACTGTAAAAAATGGTTGTAAAATTTACATCAAAACTATGTAAAATCCAGAAGAGTATAGTAAACCCAAAAATATATATTCTTCGTTTAAATCACAGTGAACTTTTGTAAACTATTAAACAAAATGTTTTTGTTATATTTACAATAACAATATGTGATTATAATCAAATTTATTTGTTAAAACTACAAATATTGGTAACAAAAACAGCGAAATAATTTGACATGCAAATATTGTAGAAACTACAGTTTTAGCCAGTTGATTTAAAAATACAAAACATATGTAATCATGTATACAAGTCTATGCTGTACTTTTAACATGATCTTGATGAAACTATGCAAATTGAGATAAGCCTAATAAAAATTCTCACTGTGAAAAAAATGTCATTGTGAACCTCGAGGTTGCCTATCTATTTATAGGATATATAAAAATATACAATTATAATTCCAATGTTTTTTTTTTATCATGGCTATTTGTAGCCAATCTGGTGCTGAGCTTCATGATGCAGGTTTTATATTGGTGATATTGAGATTTGGTGAGTGAGATTGGTGAGCCAGATAAAAACATCCATGAATATTGGGTCATTTACGGAGGAACTGCACCTGTTTTTTTTCTCAAGTTTGATAAATGAGCACTGAGTCCGCCTAACTTTGAATTTAAAAGTGTGCAGCTCGTCTCTGATTGGATAATGACGTTAGGGCGGGAGGAGAAGCACGAGCTCCTCGTTCACGGCTTCAGCTGACGTCACCAACGAGCCAGTAGTAGCGCCGCCGCGTCTGCAGAGTGGAGAACGCATCAGAAATCTTCGGACTACCGGACTACTTTGTACTACTTTCATAAAACTTATTTTGGACAAATCTACGATGGAAGATTGGAAGATCCGTGGCTATTCAATCGATCCGTGGCTATTGCAACAAAGTTTGCAAGGTAAGCTTAAAATGTGGGCTACTTTTCCTACTTTTTGCTGAAAGCACATGGTGTAAGCTAGACCCAGTTGATATTTAGCAGGCGCTAGCAACAGTTGATATGTAGCAGGCTAAAGACCAATAGATTGATAACTCTATAAAAATGATCACCTGCGTCTTTTGTAGAAAGATATTGGTTACATTAAGAGGCTATGTACTACATTGCAGAGTGCATTGGAATGAGCCTCGTTGTCTTTTCAAATGTGTTGGCGCCAACTGTAGTCAAACATTTACCACTTATGCAGCTTTCAAGGGGCATTTTTATCGCGTGCACAATGCACCTGAACCGCAAGCCACTCCTAGAGCTGTTGTTGCAGATTTAAAATGCGCAGTTTCATTATGTGACCGCCATTTTCACACAGTGAAAGAGCTAGTGTCTCACTTAAATGATCATATTGGAGAGGGCAGGTCTGTGTCATGTCCAGTAAGTGGTTGTAAGCACATGTTTACAAAAAAGTCATCATTTACTTCTCACATGTGTAGGAAGCATAAAGCATGCTCCCCTGATGGTATTGATGACATGTACAGGGAAACTCGCCCTCAGCCCCCAAATTTCATTGCCAGTACAGATGATTCAGAAAACACACATAATGCTATGCCAACAGCCAGTGCTGCCAGTGATATGCCAGAGATTGATAGTCATTCTTATCTCAGAAACATGTGTCTATTTTACCTTAAACTGCAAGGACAGCTGCTTGTACCTGCCTCTACTATACAGACTATTGTAGAGGAAATGCAAAATGTGCATGACTTAGGTCAAGCCTACACAATAAATAAAGTAAGTTCTTTATTAAAAAATGATATGAGTCTATCAGATGAAGCAGTCACTAAAATTTGTGACTGCATTAAAGAGTCAGATTTGTTCTCTTCCTGTCATCAGGGACAATTAAGAACAACATACACCAGAAATCAGACATTCACAAAAATGTTTAAATACACGGAACCCCGAAAAGTGGCATTGGGAATTGATGAAAACATGACACAAAAATGTGCATACTACATACCAGTTGCAGAAACTCTGAAGAGCTTTCTACAGTCAGATGTATGGAGGAATACACAGGCACAACAGTTTGGTGATCCTGATGTAGAGGTTTTTACCGATTTATATGATGGACAAAATTTCAAATGCCACCAGTTCTTTAATGAAAACCCTGAAAGCCTCAAACTGATTTTGTACCAAGATTCATTTGAAGTGGTGAATCCCCTGGGTTCTGGTAAAAAGACGCACAAAGTGCTTGCAGTCTATCTTTCATTAGCAAATTTACCCATCCATTTGCGTTCCAATACTGATAATATGTTTTTGGTCTTGTTATGTGTTGAGAATGACTTTAAGCGTTTTGGAATAGCCAAAGTTTTCTCAGAGTTGTTGGCAGATCTGAAATCCTTGGAGACGGATGGAATAAATGTAGATGGGGAAACAGTAAAAGCGGGTCTTTACTGCATTGCTGGGGATAACTTGGGTTCTCATTGTGTAGGCGGGTTTACAGAAAACTTCAGCACCTCTCAATATTTTTGCAGATACTGTGAAATCACAAGAACTGAGTTTCATGCTGATCCGAATGCCTGTGGTCCTCCACGCACCCCAGAGACGTATGACACGGCTGTGGAGGGTCTCCAAGCTGAAGACATCCAATGTGTCAGAGGAATAAAGGCAAACTCTGTCTTTAATACCCTTGAGTCTTTTCACGTCTCCCAGCCTGGTCTCCCTCCTTGTTTAGGTCATGACCTCTTTGAAGGAGTCTTGTCATATGATCTAGCACTGTACCTGAAGAACATTATAAAAAAGAAAAAATGGTTCACATACTCCCTCTTAAACAGGCGCATCAAGCAGTTTAAGTATAAAGGATCTGAAGCGCTCACAAAGCCATGTGCTGTCAAACCTGACGGAGCAAAGTTATCAGGGCAAGCCGTTCAAAACCGGAACCTTTTGCGATTGCTACCAGTTTTGATTGGTGACAAAGTTCAAAACCATCAGGATGAAGTATGGCAGTTAGCTCTCCAGTTAAAAGACATTGCAGATCTTATTTGTGCTCAGAAAATTTCCTTGTCGCAGATAGCATATGTTGTCATTTTGATCCAAGAATATTCGGAGATGAGAAAGCTGTTTCCTGAAAATCAACTAAAACCCAAGCACCACTATTTGCGCCATTATTCAGCACTGTTGTTGAAATTTGGTCCATTGATGAGGATATGGACCCTTAGGTTTGAAAGTAAACAGTTATTTCAAAACATGTGCCAGACACTTGAAAGATTTCAAAAACATTTGTCAAACTTTGTCAGAGCGTCATCAGATGTATCAGGCATATCTTTTAGCTGGGCAAGAATGCGGTACACTACTGCAAGTGAAGGAGAGCTGTGCGTTTTATCCCAACCTCTACAGTGACACTATCAAACATGCAGTCAGGGAGTTAGCCTTTTCAGAAAACGATACCAAAGTTACCACAGACATTCAGTATAAGGGCACTGCATATAAAAAAGGACAGTTTCTTGTGTACAGAAATGATGAGTACATGGACTTTGGTGAACTTCTACTCATCTTGATTCAAAATGACACATCTGTGTATATTTTGATGGATATCCACAAAGGCACCTTCCTCTCAGAATACCATCTGTATTCTGTGACAAAGGACAGTCTTGGGTTACAGTGTATCAACATTGATGACCTGCCCGATTTCTATCCTTTGGTATCCTACATTCTTGATGGATACCAAGTCATTCCACTAAAACACAGTATTGTGGAAAAATAAAGTCCAATTAAAGCAGACTTACTTCTCATTGTAAATAGTTTGACATTAATATAAGTGTTGGCTGATGCATGTCCCTGCTCTGTTAAAGGTTCACTAAGCAGAATAGTCAATTTAGCTAACTTCCTGTCACTGACTGCAGTTAGCAGTCCCCTCCCTCGTCCCTACGTCACCACATTAATGCACTGCGGTCTTCAAGCAGCGAGTTATCTAGCATCATTTCAGATCCATAAGTGTGATAAAACATAATAAAAACCATCAATACAGGCATTGAGATCCCCGAAAAGTTGATTTGCCGATTACATGCAGAGCGAGTGACTGAGAGATCGGCTTTATGAAACGTGCACACTATATAAATGATCACTGTATTAATAAAGAGCGATTTAACACTTATATTAGCATCAATAAATAGCTTACTTCACCTTTTTAAGTGTATAAACTGTATATAATCTTTTCTGTTCTGTTTGAAGGTGGCATTTGTTCTTCAGTGCAAATATGTGTGACGCAGAGCGAACCTTCCTAGATTTCGCCATCACTGAATTCCTACCAGAACTTCCAGCAGTAATCAAAAGCATCCTGGAAGAGCACTTGCAGTCCCTTGGTGTGGAGATGGCTGATGATCTACGCTTTGTAACGGAGGCTGATTTGATGACAGCGTTAAGACCTGTACAAGCCAGAAAGCTTCTTTCTGCTTGGAAACGGAAATGTAAGTAAAACCACAACACCACAACTAATGAAAAACAAAAACAGACATTTTGTAATATTGTACAGTGTGTCATGATATTATTTTTTGGTAATTTACAGACCAGACTCCCGAGAACAGCTCACCATCATCTGAGGCAGCCTCATCTACCCAATTGCTGTCATATCTCTCAGTTTCACCCGGAAGTTCATCGTCAACCTCCAACAGCAGCCGAGTACTTGAAAAACAGTGGGACGACAACTTTGAAATTCCATGGAGTAAGTTTCCTGAGGAAGTGATGCATTATCTTGAGAGGGGAAAAAGGCCAGGCCCAAAACGGAGGCAAATGGTCCGGATTGTTGTGACTGAGATGATGGAAAAATGCCCTCATGTAGGCAAAAAGCATTCAACTGACGTTGCAAAAAAAAATGGTCGCAAAATATCCACATTCTCTCCAAGATGTAATAGAGGGCGATATTGTTGGAGCAGGCTACCTTTCCCTTGTCAAACAGTTGCAAAATAGAATCGAAAATGCGAGGCGCACTTCAACACCCAAAATAAGAAAAAGAAAACATCAGACTGATGACTCAGTCGACACAGACGAGATCCCATTGGAAGAGAGAGCAGCAATGCAGGACACGTATGGATGCATTAAATGGAATGTAGAATTTCTGCCCCGTGAAGAAACTCCAGAGAGCCAGCAGCAAAAGATGGAAAAACTCAAGGTGATGTTCCAACACTCTGATGCCAATCCAGAGGAGGTAAAATGTTTAATGAAGTCCACTTTTTACACTCAGAGACAACATGTCAACCTGGGAAAAAGTATCAAAAGCCTTAGAGAGGAGTGGCCGTTTTGCTTTGATGAACTCGGCATGTCAGTTCACTTCAAGGAACTGACTGGGATTAACCTCAAAGAGACATTCACACAAAATTTGGATTTGAAGGGAAAAAGGCTTCTCGAGTACATGGCCACAGTTTGTGTCAGCAAGAGAAAGTTTCTTCCGACTTATGCAAGGCTTCAGAGAATGCGGGGACAGCAGAGTGGCTGTTCAGATGACGTGAAAGAGATGCTCCTGCTTCTGCTCAGCTACTTTGATGAGAAGGAGGAGTCCATGTTCTTCCATGTAGAAGATACATGTCTGGCAGAAGAGGTCCAACTGGAACAAGTGCCTCTGACACCCACTGTCATTGTCTATGGTAAGTCTGTTTCATATCTCTTTTTTTTAATTACAGTGTTTATAAATTATAAATGTTGTCATGTGAGTGCAGTGCTTGTTAATAAAACGTGTTAAATAATTTGTTCATAGGACAGTCCTGCTATTCCTCAACAAGGTACATGCTGAGCCTGGATCGGAACCTCGTCAACACAAACATCTCCTCCTTCATTTCTGCATTGTGCCTCATGTTCGGGAGCTACTACATTTTCAACATCCATTATCCAACTGAGCTGGCTTCAACTCTGGAGTTCCTTCAAAGGTGAGTAATCATGGCTTACTAATTTCTCAGACCTGAGACTGTGGGACCTGAAGTCTGGCTCAGTGGTTCCCGTCTTAAAGGAGAATGCCGGCCATTTGTAATCAATAGCCCTGTTGATTTGAGGCTACAAGTGCTGCAGTAGGAAAAATAACGTGAACATTTGGCTCAATATTTACCGAGTATCAGAACGACAGCTAAAGCAAACCTATTGGGCCAAGCTCCATTAAGTTTTACTTTTGGTTTGCTTGCCCCCATAGGTTTGCTTTAGCTGCCGTTCTGATACTCTGTCAATATTGTGCCAAATGTTCTCGATATTTTTTCCCACTGACAGCACTCGGTGACAGGGCTATGGGTTGAAAACGGCAGGCATTCTCCTTTTTAATCCAGACTTTAACTAACTGGGTCTGCCTCGGCCTTGGCTCTATAGGTGTGGCCTGAGTCTTGGTCTTGGTTCTTCTTGTACTTCTTTTTTTAAATGATCAATTAAAATGCTTAATATGCTTTAATATGCTTTTTTTTTTTACAGGTGTTTCTTCTCGATAAACCCAGAAAAGGGAACCAAAGTAGAGAGTAAAAACAGCAAGCGTCGTCTCAACCTGAACCCTCGAGTCCTCACCCTGATACAGGATCTCTCCGATCACGAGTGGCGTCAAGCCTAAATATGGACTCTATGTGGACTCTGACTGTTTGTTTGAGAAGAGGTAATTTTAGTTTTCGCTTTGTTAATCCAAAATGTGTATTATGGTAATTAAGGCACACTGTAACTTTTCCTGGTAGAGGGTCCGCCACATGCTTTTTTCATTGTGTTATTGCTTTGTAGTTATGTTCCAGGTTGTTGTTTTTTACGGTGAAGAACTGTCTTACTGCTGTGTTTCTAGATGGCTTGTTTAGGTTTGTTTCCTTACAGTTGGTTTTCCCCCGATGTGTTCTATGTCCCAAGGCACGGACGTGGTGACATCCTAGGGCTGGGCGATTTTTCGATTTTGATTTTAATCGCGATGTAATTTTTTTCTACGGTTTTAAATGAGACGTTCGATTAGCCGACGCCTTCAAAAAAAAAAAAAAAAATCAATGTTTTCACAGACCCGCGAATACAGCGCCGCACGTAACCAATCAGTTGGAAGCGAGCCACATCACGTTTGGTTGTGCAGACACAACAACATACACACACGTGTAGCTAGCAGCAGCGCGAAGCCGCAGTTAAGTTTGCAGCAAGACAGTTCAGACTTTAAAGATGAGCGAGAACTCTGTAGACGGGAGTTCTGAACAGCAATTAAATGATAGTACTGCCCAGGAGGAGATTGTTGAAAAGAAGGGTCTGAGAAGTTCGGCTGCTTGGAGGTACTTTGGGTATTTGAAGTCGGACGAACAACAGCGTAATACACTGTGCAAAATATGTAGAAGGAACGTAGCTACTAAAACAGGAAACACCAGCAATTTGTTTCAGCATTTAAGACAATGCCACCCACTAGAGCACGCACAGTTATGCAAGACAGGTAATGCCCCCTCCTCCAGCACCAGTAAAAGGAAGCCATATCAACAGACCATAATGTCCGCTCTTTCCAGCATCGCGCCATATGAAAAAACATCGAAACGTCACAAAGACGTTACACACGCAATCACACAATTCCTCGCAAAAGGCATGCTGCCAATACGCACTGTCGAAAGGGAAGAATTTAAAAACCTAATGAGAGTGATTGACCCTCGTTACCAACTCCCAGGGCGCAAACACTTCTCGCAGACAGCAATCCCACACCTGTATGCGGAGTGCAGAGGGATGGTTGAGAGGGACCTGCGGGCTGTGGCATACTTCGCCACCACATCGGACTTGTGGTCAAGTCGAACTTCCGAACCATATTTGAGCCTCACTGCTCATTATATTGACCAAGACTGGGCTATGAAGAGCAAATGCCTCCAAACGGCATACTTTCCTGAAGACCATACTGCCGAGGCAATTGCATCAGGGCTGACAGAATCGCTTGGTTCGTGGGGGCTAAGTGAAAGCAAACAAGTTTGCATTACCACAGATAGTGGAGCAAATATAGTAAAAGCAACCACCCTCAACAACTGGACTCGCCTACAGTGTTTTGGCCACCGACTTCACTCAGCTGTTGGTAAGTTGAATAGCAGAATTGCATACCTTAAAGGTACCATCCCGGGCAGCTCGTTTTGTGGCAAAAATATAAAAATTTGAGTATATCGGTTAAGTATTAGACAGTAATTGATCACGTTAGTAATTTGACATATCAATGACGTAATTTGGTCATCTGTGTAAGGAGTAGGGGCTGAAAATTGGCCGACCAATCAAATTAGTTTCAGACAACTTTGGTTGGATGGCCCGTCTGTCAGTCAACGTGCACGCTGTTCTGCGCATGCGCACTGGTATGCAATGCTTTGATTGTAGCTACAGTTTTTCACAGCGCATCACACCGAGCATGGGGGGCGTGGCTTTTGTGATTCCTGATTGGCTGGAGGGGAGGGTGTGCAATTCGAAAAATAAATCGTTAGTCCAGTAAATCCAGCCGCCCGGGATTGTACTTTTAATTGTATTTTCAGGTCATATCAATATGAAAAAAACGAATGTTCATTATTATATATTTTTTAAACTATTATTTAAGAAAAAAGACAAGAACGTTTTACAATGAGAGTCAAGGCCTTCTCTTCATAATGTTTATTAGGCCACCCTTAAAATGCTTTATTTATTTCTCAAAGATTAATTTGCCACCTCAAAAGATTATAAACTGGTATTCAAACTATGCTGGATTCATGCCCTTGTCTATTAATTTAAAAAATACTGTCTTGAATATCCAGCCCCTCATGTGCACTATTCTGTATTAGAAATATTCATACTGGTTTCTTATTCTGTTTTTTTTGTTTGTTTGTTTGTCCCCCACCCCCCACACCCCACAGAGAAAGCAGTGGCTGCCTTCAGCTATTCGTGGAAGAAGAAGGGAGATCTGGCTGTTGCTCAAGAAGAGCTTCATCTACCCCAGCACAAGTTAGTGACTGAGTCACCCACTAGGTGGGGTTCACGTCAGAAGATGGTGGAGAGGATGCTGGAGCAGCAGAAAGCTATCGCTCAGGTCTTGGGAGCAGACAAAAAGACGAGACAACTGGTTTCTACATGGCAAGACCTAGATGTCCTGGAATCTGTCCATGGGGCCCTGAATCCACTACTGGAATTCACTGATGCACTCTCCAGTGAAAATTATGTGAGTGTGTCATACCTTCAAGCCGATGCTGCAACTTTTCAGAACACAGATTCTCAAGCCATCCGACGATGAAACACAGCTCACCAAAGAATTGAAGATGACAGTCATGTCATACCTAGATGAAAAGTATGCCGATCCGAACACTGAGGAACTACTGGATTTTGCAACTTTGGTAGATCCGCGTTTCAAGACACAATACATTAAGCCAGAAAACATTCATGCCATCAAAATGAGAGCAGTGTCTGAGATGTTGGAGGACTGCTCCACTTCAGTCAGAACAGAGGAAGCAGAGGCAGGAGATGCTGCAGTACCCCCTCCCCTGAAGACACAAAAAAAGTCATTGGCAGCTTCTTTATAGAAACCGAGAATCCAGCCAGCACTCAATGACAGACAGAGTGTTGAGCGGGAACTCGAAAACTACTTGACAGCAGCAGATGCAGACAGTGAGATGGACCCACTGCAATGGTGGAAGGTGAATGAAAGGAACTTCCCAAGACTTGGCGGCCTTGCAAAGCACTATTTGTGCATCCCTGCAACCAGCACACCTCCGAGAGGGTATTTAGACACAGGGGGAACATTGTGACCTGCCACAGGGCAGCTTTAAAACCTGAGATGGTGGATACACTTGTCTTCCTTGCTCGCAACTTGTGAGAAACAGTATTGCACATTTTTTTGTTTCATTGCAGCACAAGTTAAATGCACTTCATGTTTTTCGTTGTTGTTTTTTAAAGCTGCTAGTATTCGTTCTGTGAAACCTAAGAGCTTGTTAAGCTGTTTTTGTGTATTACATTTGTTTTTGTGTATTACATTTTCTTTTTTACCAGAAAATAAAAAGAAATGATACAAAAATTGTGATTTTGTTCATATCGTGATATAAAATCGAAATCGGAAATTTTGGGGGGGAAAAATCGAAATATAACTTTTTCCCATATCGCCCAGCCCTATGACATCCTATACAGCAGGGTGCATATTGTATGGGGACGATTCCGAAACATAAATATATTATGTAGCTATCTCAAGTTAAACACACACACACACACACACACACACACACACACACACACACACACACACACACACACACACACACACACACACACACACACACACACACACACACACTCTTAGGGCCCTATTTTAACGGTCTGAAACGCAAGTGGGAAAGCGCAAAGCGCAAGTAGCTTCGTGGGCGGTTCTACGGCGCTATCGCTATTTACAGGCGGATAAATGACACTTCCGCCGCGGCGCAGTGTTCAAAAGGGTTGGTCTGAAGCAGCCTAATTACCTCGTAGTGTGGTTTGGGCGTACGGCAATGAACCATCAGAGCGTTTTTTCCGCATCCCCTTGAAGAACGATCGGCGCATGTTGCATGAGGGATTGCTATTATGTGCCCGTTTTGCCTGCGCATGCAATGAAGGTTCAGCACAGAAGATAACCGATGTGCTTGTTCTGAGCAGTCAATTAACGCGATTGGCTTTATATGGGGTTTGGAGAAACCTACTCCAATATTGCTTCCGTGAAAGCGGCCTAGGAGGAAATCGCCGTAATTGTTTCACAGACAAATATTGATTTTATATGTGTTATTATTTTTACATTATTTTATTCTTTATGGACACCAAATGTTTTTCCTTGTGTGGTAATATTTTATTGTCCTTGTCATTATGTATGTTTGCCAAAAATGGAAACTGCTGTCCGTGTAGATGAGAGAAGCAAAGTGTATGCGCGAGTCGTGCACAAGCAATCCGTATGCATCGCATGCGCATGTATGCAATGCGCCCCTTAAAATAGCATCTGAACAACGCGCCCACTGACTTTAAACCAGGTATTTCCTGGTCAGTAGCGCAGTGGTTTTCAGAAACGTCAAAATACCGTTTGCGCCAGAACACGCCTCCTCCTTCCGCCGAACCGCCCCTTGGGGCGCAAGATCATTCCCTAATTTACCGGCGAGTGGCGCTTGTGGCAAAAGAACGCTCTGCGCCAGTTGTAAACTAGCAACGACACATGCGCCAGTGACTAAGTCACTTGCGCCGGATGCAAGATAGGGCCCCCAGTGTGTTAGTCGGGACACTTCCAGTGCTATAAGGCACCGATCATTTTCAGCACATTAGGCCACGTTTTAGAGGGATCTAAGCCTAAATGTGGACTCTGTTTGTTTGAGAAGAGGTACTGTTAGGTTTCGCTTTGTTAAATCCACAATTTTTATTATTGTTATTAAGGCAAAATATGTCATTTCTGTTTTAAAGTCTTGCAATATGTACAGGTGCACTATGTAATTTTTATCTGACATCTGCTTGTTTCCATTTTGTATATGTTGGAAAAAAAAATCATCCAATTGTTTATTGCCGATGGCTGGTAAATAAATTTCCGAAAAGGGATATTTTCCTCTCTTGTCTTTTCTCAAAATGTAATTTTGCATGTTTTGCAGCAGGAGTATTGGTAATAATTGTACAGGTGTATAGGTAAATTTTACATTATAACTTGATTATTAAAACATAAAAATACAGCATATTATAAATAGATTTTATGTATAATATACAGAACAGCACCATTTAAAATACAAAGTTTTACTGCTGTTCAACCAGTTTAGATTTGTTTTTTGTATGATATTTCCCTGTTAAATTGACCATTTATTTATGCATAAGCAATTATTGCATGTAAAAAATACAGGAAATATTCTTTTTATATACAACACTGTAATGCAAAATTAACAAAACATTTTTGTAGAATAAACAGAATAAACATTTTTTAATGTGATTCAGCCGTGATTTATTTCACTGTAAATCAATTTACATATTTCGTTGGTTAAGTTATCTACTGTGCTGCTGTATTTTTTACAGGAATTCTCTGGTAACCACAGCTGCCAGCGATTCCCTGTAAAAAACACGATTTTTTTTTTACAGTGCATATCCTGACTTTTACAGTCCCCACCGTGAATCTGCTGTTGCCCCACCTCTGCTGTTTTTCTCTAAAATAAGACATTGGTAATACTAAGAACATGATTCTGTTTGTTTATCTATCTATTTATGTTGACCTTTTTAATTGCAGTTGAGTAATTTTATCTCTACAGAGTACGTAATCTCTCCACCCAGTCTCAGTAATAACTGCTATATCACACAGATCCTGACTTTTACAGTCCCTACCGTGACCATGCCCCTCCCCCTCCCCTGTTGTTTCTCTCAGGAAATGCTGGCTTGGGGCGGTAAAGACTGGTTGAATGTCTTGGTCAAATGACTATTAACAATTGATTTAAGGAAAACAGACGCCTCTGCAATAGAAATGGTTTCGCCAGTGCTTGCCAGTGCATTGTGAAGTAATTTCCTACATTATCTGAAAATGCTTAATTTTCCCTCAAATCTATTATGTAGAACAATAATCAGTAAATAAATATTATGATGCATGACTTTTTTTTCAAAGCTCCATTGAAAGTTTGCAATGTACATACAAAAGCAAACAAACATCAGTCATTGCAAACTTTCAATAATGCTTTGAAAAAAACCAACGTTTTCTCATCGAATTTGATTAAACACACAAAACATCCAACACCAGATATTTATCTCTGAATATCTACATTTTGTCTCTCAATCTATCAACTTTCAACCGAATCAACGTGACCCATGCGGTGTATGCTGTGTGATAAATCTAGCTTTTGACGTAAACACTGCTGGCCCACAAGTCTCGTGTTCCTATGGCTGCGCAGTGCGCACTACCTTCGTCAGTTGACGGATGGAGGCTACAAAGGCGATTTCATTGGACAGTGCACTTGCGTGTCTTTGCATAACGCGATTTTATTGGCTGACGGTTCCGTCGCTCACACAAGCGACGTCAGGCTGCCGGTTTGCACCACTTCGCGCCAGTTGTTCAACAGCGAAGGAGATGGTTAAGTACTGAGTTCTTGGACTAGGCTTCGAATATAATATTGCGCTGTTAAATATAACTTAATTGAATAACGTTACATACTGTAGGTTAAAGAGAGCGGCGAAGCTAGAGATAGATAGATCTTGACCAAAATGAAGCAAGAGTTTTAGCTAATCCACATGCTCAAAAGTAGAGTGTCGAGGGTTAGCAGGCTATCATTATGTTTGGTTTAATATGAATTAGGGCTGCAACTAACGATTATTTGAATAATCGATTAATTGGTCGATTATTTTTTCGATTAATCGACGAATCTGATAAAATAAAGAAACATTTATGATTTGCGCATCTTTATTCAAAAACTGAACATTACTTCAAATTCACAGTGCACACTGAAGTGTAAAAACACCAGGTTATTGCTCCAACGTCCTGGAACTATTAAAAGTAATATTAAATGATACTGACGGGACTTTCTACACCATCCGGTTGTGTGATTACTACTGCTACTTTGAATGACCGTTGATGCACGCGTTGCTGACTCCGAGTGCGCCTGCGCACCGTCTGGAGCAGCAGTTAACAGTAGCAGCAGTTACACCCAAAGCGGCATACCTATGAGTCCATCGTTATAATTTCAGTATAACACAATTCAGATAAAAATGATTTAACATGCTTTTTTGTTTGTTTGTTTATAATTAATTTAGGTTGATAAGGCTACCAAGTAGAGGTCACTTAGTGCACTGTGGCTGATTTACTTAATCTAGCGCCATCACTGAGTTCAAAGTTAAAAAACAACAACATACTCTACCATGTTAGTTTGAATAAATTAAAAAAAATGTTGAAACCATGGCATCACTATATTATGAACCATGAATTTTCTAATGTTGGACCTTGAAGTTTGACTGTCATTTGTACTTACAGGATGATGACCCAGGTTTTGCAACTGTAGAATGTTGGTGTATTTTAGTGTCTCTCTTATCGTTCACATTTCTAGTCTTGGAACAGGCCAGGGCCTCTCATACTGATACAAGGTGTTATCCCCAACATTCTGCCATTGTTATGTCTCAGGGTAGGTCGAACCAACCTGGCCCTCCGGGACATAGCCAGGGCCAGATACCTTATCAAGGCTGAGAGTGCGTCTGTTCACGTGTTATTCATCTATCCCCTTTTTGTATTATACTCGCCCCAACCCTTTGGTTCGAGGAGTAGAGGGTTTCGACAGCCAAGGAACAAGTCATCGACCACCGGGTCCACTATAGATTATTCAACCTAAGTCTGTATCTCGCTGTACATCCTGGAATAAACCATCTATTCAACCCTCTACTCCAACCTGTCAAGCTGCTTTGATTTCGACTTCAAGAATTACTACTACGACTGAAAATACACAACGCAGAGTCTGTCCGAACAGTTTAGAGATAAGCTGAAATCTAACATTTGGTGCCGTGACACCGTCTTGAAGAGAGAGGAGTGAGAAGACGATTGCCTCTGAAGATTGCCCTGTGACCGAGAAGAGCGCGCGCCCTGCCTGGGAAGACGTCTGATCAACGCCTGCCCTGCCGAGGGACCCGCATCCACAACGCGGCTGAACCAGCGCATCTCTATGCACCACGTGGGAATCAACGGTGACTGAATCTCATTCCACACTCTCGACCAAGAGAAAAGAACAAGAAAGTAATCTTAAAATAATCTACACACACATAACTGTGATTATTATTATTTGTTTTACTATTAGGCTGCACTACATTTGCTGAGTAATGAAGTTGTGTCATTAAGAGCTTGACGAAGTGAGGACCTGTATTAGTGATTAAGAGTTTGTGTAATAATCACTGAATATACGCCATATGAAACTATTGATTGTTTGTTGGAATTAAGGCCTTTGGTCTGGGATTGAGTCCTAGAATATGTTGTTTTGAATAAGGCCTTTGGTCTGGGATTGAGTCCTAGAATATTGTTTGTTGAATAAGGCCTTTGGTCTGGGTTTGAGTCCTAGAATATTGTTTGTTGAATACGGCCTTTGAGCTGGTATTGAGTCCTAGAATATTGTAATAGCATGTCATTCAAGTGATTTGTTCATCTTTGCTAGTTTGTCAATGTTGATACGTGTCCTGAATATAACTTAAGACGTCTGGTTTGCTCAGGGCTTTTGTTTTACGACTTGTTGGACAAGGAGTGAAACCGTATTTGTATTGAATTCACTGGTGAGGTTACATGAATCGCTAGAGTTTTTGTTTGTGCTATGTTGTTTTGATCCCCGCCGAGGAATCAGATATTGTTTTGATCCCCGCCGAGGAATCACATATATTGTTTTTAATCGAAGAAGGGAAAAGTGTGCCATCATCTGTTGTTGGCATACCGAGCTCCGTGGGAGGCGTCTATTTGTTTCTTTCTAAGCAGCGATTGGTCGCTAGTTTTAGTTACTTTACAGATAGAAAAAGATAGAAACATATGAGATAACGATGGACCCCCAAACTAAACACTGGCCAAAGGAATCGATCTGGAAGGTTTTCAAAGACTGGGTCAAGAAGACTAGACGAAGTGAACCAGTTGGTTTGTTACTATTGTCTCAGTGTAAGCGCTACTTTATCAAGCATGTCAGCAACAAAAAGAGAGATGAATTGGAAAAGACAACTGCTCACTATGAAGATGCTCTGGGAAAGACAAGAGAGCAAATCAAACTACTTGCCGATGAAATTCGTTTGTTAAAGGATGAATTGACTCGGGAGAGAGACCTACACCAGACGCTAGTGAGAGAAGGACTGATAGCGGCCCGCCCCCTCGACTCAGGGCCCCCAAGGGGGGGTGACCAAGGCAACGGAGGAGGAGTTTTGGGAGTCTATGGTCGCATGTACCCCACACTGCCATCGTGTGGCCCAGATGGGGAATACATCTTCCCGATGCAGCCATCGTCGCCACCTGGTGGTTTACAGGAGTCAAGACACAGTGTTCTCTCAGCCGTCAACAGCTTTAATAGGCGAGTACCCGGTCATCTGCAGTACCCCCCACGTGCCACGGAAGGGAAATCCATCTGCCCCACCTGACTATGCTAATCATGATGCGATCCAGATCCCACAGCAATTTCCCCCTGTTCAACACACTCTGTGTGTTTCACAACAATTTCCCCAATTCTCCCCTGTCACACCACATTCCTCCATCCCACAACAATTTCTGCATCCGAACCCCCCAATACAACAATTCTCCCAGGTGAGGCCTGGAGCAGTGACTAAGAATGAATCACGCATTGGAGGATTTGATGACAACATACAACCGCACTGCAGCGTGATGGGAGGCGCAATCACACCACACATCAAGACCACATCCAAGGAAGAGGAGAGTGAAGAAGAAGACAAAGAGGGAGAGCGTCTTCGCAAGTCTGCCCACAAGAGGGCAGTGAGCATTGCCTGTCTGAACAAGGTTGATGAGAAAGACGAAATAGTTAACCTCAGGCCCTTGAAGGAGATAGAAAGCGCTGAGGGACGCACAATCCTCTATGAACCCTCCAGCCCGAAGAACATTCGAAAAATGGAGTGTGGAGATCGACCACCCAAAGAGAGCAGGCCTACAGCCATGGATGAAACTGAAACAACTGATGCTTCTGTACGAACTCCACCCCTACGATGGGCTTGCTATATTGTTCAAACACCTGAGCAGCACTGAGCGCATCCAGATTCGATACGAGGTGGAAGATGCCCTTGGAGAAGACGGAATGAGACCAGAGAAGGGATGGGAGGCCATAAAGGCGTGGAATCCAAAAGCACTCCAAGGCACAGGTCAAACTGGACAACAATCACACGTTGTTTGCAGGAAGGAAAGACGAGAGTCTGGACCAGTTTCAACGAGCGCTTCTTCGAATGTTATTTGCTGCACTCAGGCCAAACTGAATATGATATGGACACCATCGACCAGTCACAGGACTTGCCTTTGAAGACCATGTACCTCCAGCAGGTACTGCCGGAGATCCGAAGGGGAGTAAAGACGAGGTTTCCCGGCTGGGACAACCGAAGCAGCACAATGGCAGAGATCAAGGAATTCGGAGAAAAGGTGGATCGAGATGAAGAAGTCAGGATTCGATTCCTGGCGGACGAGAAGAGGGGAATGGCAAGGGAACGAGAAAGATTCCCCCAGCCCAACAGAAATAGAGAACGATTCCTCCCGCCAGACAGACAGAAAGAACTTCGACCATGCCACAACTGTGGACAAAGTGGACACTGGCAAAGAGAATGTGAAGCCCCTCGAAAGGGGTACCGTGAGCGCCCCAACGAGAAACCAGGGAACGAAAACCGCTCAGACAAAATGAAGGAACTATGGAAGAAATTACAGTCGCAGAGTGGTGAAGAACTCAGCCGCATATACGATTCAATGACGGAAACCAACAATAACCATGGAACCAGTGAAGTCAGTGGAGTCCTCCAGGTGTCAAGCAATATCCACTCAACAGAGCTGCCGTGGATGGACTGAGACCAATCATAAAAGACTTGAATGACCAGGGAATCATCTACAAGACTCAATCAATCAAACCATGAGGGGCCATACCAAATTCTATTAGTTACTCGATCCGCTGTTCGTGTAGCTAAGAAGACGAAGTGGATACATGCAAGCCACTGCAAATTAGTTGATTCACCAACTTGGAATGACACTCGTTAGATTTGGCACGCAAATTGACTGATATGGGGTGAAGAGTAGGGAGTGTTTGAGTGGTTGTTATTTTCATTCCTTTATTTCTTTGAGTGTTTGTTATTTTCATTCCTTTATTTTTACGAGAGGTTAGTTTTCGAAAGATGCTAGGACTTTTGTCACCACCTCTCTAAGTTCATGTTGGTACCTTCTTGACACAACTGCTCAGCTTTAGAACTTTTTGTTTGTTTTGTTTTATTTTTGAACAAAGGTTCAATCATTCATTCATTCACACAAGGTTTATTGAGAACTATGATGACTGATTACTGATTACTGATATAACCATTTTCGAATCAAGCGATTAATTTTTTGTATGATCATTTTTCATTGTTTATCGAATCATTAAGACAATTACAAACCATAGTTGATTATTATTACTGTTGGAGGCTGTGACAATGCCTCCCCCATGACTGATACTGCACTTTTTCTTTGCCCAGGAGTGTTCGTCCTGACGCCCTACTACGAACTTTCATCCTCATCCCCCATCACACCTGCGGTGGCCATCCATCAACTTGAAAAGAACTCTGTTGCAACTGCTACTCAAAACCAACTGAGTCATGATGTTACCAGTATTGTTTGGGATGTTGTTGTGCCATTTATTTACAGGGGGAAATTGTTCATTTGACAGCCATGATGTAATCCACAAAGATAACACATTTTTACAAACTGCCCATGGGTTAGCTAAGGCTAAAGGGGAGCAGTCATGTTGGGTTTGTGGGCTTATGCCAGCTTCATCTCAGGTATATCCTTACCTCGCTGTCCCGTTCACCATCCCCGAGTATGTCGCAGCTTATAAACATGATGTCATCAGAGGTAACCCTAGATCTGGATCTGTAGCAGCACCACAGGTTTCCTATTACACTGTCCCAATGGATGCAGGCCCCCCAATTAAGATCAAATTGAGCTATGCTCCTAAGGTCCGATCTTGTTAGCCCCCCTTAGGGTGGCTGTGTTAGAGAGCCCACCCCATCGCAAGGTCTGGTGCCCCAAACTTCACAACGTTTCTAAGGCTAGGCCTTCCACCGAGGCCATTAATTTTGTTTAGAGGAACAGTGGAAGCTATTGAAGAATGGTGGAGCTTCACTGCCAAGCAGAGGGAGGGGCCTGGACAGTTGACCTTCTTGATTCTTTAAAATTTTTATCTGTTTTGGTTTAATCATGTGTAACCTAATGAGTTTGTTATTTTCTTTATTATAGTGGCCTACACCTGGTTTACTTGTGTATGATTTGAATTTACTTGTCTTTTGCCTTTTATGCTTTCTTTCATTGATTTAGTTAATTATTAATGGGTCACCAGAAAATACACTGAATTCTCTTTTTGTTGGTGATCTTTAAACTATGTTTAGTATGATCAAGAGGGAGGAATGTAGAATGTTGGTGTATTTTAGTGTCTCTCTTATTGTTCACAATTCTAGTCTAGGAACAGGCCAGGGCCTCTCATACTGATACAAGGTGTTATCCCCAACATTCTGCCATTGTTATGTCTCAGGGTAGGTCGAAACCAACCTGGCCCTCCGGGAGATAGCCAGGGCCAGATACCTTATCAAGGCTGGAGAGTGCGTCTTGTTCACGTGTTATTCATCTATCCCCTTTTTGTATTTATACTCGCCCCAACCCTTTGGTTCGACGAGTAGAGGGTTTCGACAGCCAAGGAACAAGTCATCGACCACCGGGTCCACTATAGATTATTCAACCTAAGTCTGTATCTCGCTGTACATCCTGGAATAAACCATCTATTCAACCCTCTACTCCAACCTGTCAAGCTGCTTTGATTTCGACTTCAAGAATTACTACTACGACTGAAAATACACAACGCAGAGTCTGTCCGAAAAGTTTAGAGATAAGCTGAAATCTAACACAACCAATGATGGAAGCTTTGAATGCACAGGTGAGAAAGATGAGATAAAGAGTTTGCATAAATGAGGATTGTACAAAGTAGTTGTGTAGAATATTATACTGAAAAATAATTCTTAAAACTAAGGTATATAGTGGTATATAGTGACTGAAAAGTCACGATTACTGCATTCCTTTAAACCTCCACTGTGCCAGTGCATCTTGTAGTCAACATGTAGAAAGATCAGGGGTCTCATTTATAAACGTTGCGTATGCCATTTCTCACACAAAAAATGTGATTTATAAAAACAAACTTGATTGTAAGGTGGTGAATTGAAGCCAATTATATAATGATCCTCAAACATTTAATTTCCCTTAATAACAAAAATTATGGATCCATGTTATTCTAAATATATTTAAATAACTGATGACATCATCAGTAATAGAAATTCAAGTTGACCTCAAATAATTTTAAATAATCCCGTAACAGACCACTGATAGATTTCAATAATATATTGTAATACATCTCCCAAGTATGATGGTTTTTGCTTAGACCATTTATGGTTGAATGTGGGCATGTAGAGGACGAGATAGTTCTATCAACTATATGATGTTGAATTTAGTAACTACAGGTTTTGCCAAAATGATGCCACTATTTTCGGCATTATTATCGAATACTTCAGGGAGTTTGTTGATTTGTTTTCCCAAATGGAGCATTCTCATGGGTTTTAGGCCTAGAACTACTTTAGGAGGGAAATAAAACAAATGGATGGAACATACATTATTCACGAACAGCCTGAATTTGGCATTTGTTAGTTCATCTTGAACGGTATTAACATTTTCATCTTCTGTAATTTAGTTGCAGGTGCTGCTGATTTGCCAGGTGACTTCGATCCTGAACAGAAGAAAGAGGTAGGATATGTCATCATCTTTGGGTTCTTAAAATTGACAGTTAAACCAATTACATGCATGTTTTCTATGATAGAAATCAAAACAATGTGTATATACAAACTGATATAATATATAGACATTAAAGCATAAAAATGCTATTTTATGGATGCTTTAGTATAGGTGTTAGTGGGCCCCTAATACAGTACTTGAAGACGTTCAAGCTTTGGTGCAGACTAGAGTAACAGCCACTACGAGCCAGTCCCCCAATGAGCGCTCCACAAACGCGTTGTTTCTGCGTCTGTCCATTTAAATGCTAATGAGGAGGAGAGAGGCGGTTCCAGGTGGAGGGTGGGGGTGTGGCCCTGAGCCACGGTACAATGCGCTATTGTTTACAGTGGAACACTGAACATTCCATGAGCTCTATATCTAAATAATATCATATTATATTTAGATATCTATATAATATAATATATTATCATGGTCAAAAGCTGTTTGCGCCTCTGGATGATATTATGAATCTCAAACAACTGCGTCGGGTTCTTCCACTTCCACGTCAATAGTAAGTAGGCCTACAGACTGAACCACGAAATGGAGGAGAAAAGGATTGTTGCCCAGGATTGTCCGTCGGAGCCCCACTGCCCGCTGCAGCGGGGCTCCGACGGACAATCCTGGGCAACAATCCTTTTCTCTTCTGTGTCGCGATTCCCAATTCCTTCTCAACCAACCCGACGCAGTCTAGTCTTCACCAAATGGGAGCTTTATGCAAGCTTGCGTTATTGTGTTGCATGTTATGCACCATAACACCAACAGCAGTACGGTTATCCAAATTACACTTGCGTTACAGTGTGTGTATTCACACACACACATGTGGCGCTCGCACGGTCCTAGCTCATTGTGTCATTGGCGGGCCAAATTCTCTGGGCGGGCCAAGCAGAGAAAGGGGACCAGAAGCCAAATCGAAGCGTTTTAGCAATCCTTTTTTCAAAGACGGAGTAAGGAAGCTACTTTTCGGTTTACACCTAATGCAATTTTTAGCTACTGGGGGACCATAGGGGGGCTAGGAGAACTCAACTTAATGTCAGAAAACATCATGTGCGTCGCCTCCAGAAACTCAAGACACATCATGATATGTGTGAGAGCCGCTACGACAAGGCGCTAACAAAGAGGGTATATGATGAGAAGGAGCGTACCTTGTTTTTACATTGCAGCCTAAATACAATGGTTAGTTGTACTACACCTTTTTTATCATATACATTAGAGTGATAGGAAAGCCTTTTTAAAAACACACAAAAGCTTCAAAATTCATAAGTGGGGTATTTACTGATGTGTTTGATGTCATAGAACAAAACATGAAGCATAAGCTTCTGTTCACCACAGACATTTTTTGAGGTATTTTCACCAAATGTATCGATTTTGAGACGAGGGAACTGCAATTCCCTTGTCTCGTCCCTGAGTGCTAACTCAGTTCCGGATTTTAGGACTTATTCGTGGCACACACAATTGTGACCATAGATAAAACCAAAAAAATAAATAAAAACATACAAATGCCTCCAAACTGCTCATGTGCTTTAATCCAAGTAGAATCCATGCAGGGTTGACTTGAATGTCATTTACACCATGTTTTTGGCCACAAATAACCCCAGTTTTATGGGAGAATGCTGCAAACTGTTTTCCTGTGAATCTCTGGGAGGATTTATGGATTCTAAAGATTCACCCAACCTTCCATTAGTGTGAATGACTGAATTTTAATTTTTACTATTACTTTAAGAACACAATCACATTATGATTTTTGACCAATACGTTTCTAACCATATAGTTCATAATCAAAGCAAAACTGTGACATGGCATTTGAAATGGAATACAACTGTGATATTGTTAGAGTGACTACTGCAAGCCACCACAACAAATCGCTATGATGCAAATCTGCATTGAAGCTTAGAAGCAAACAGATAGCTGCTTTCATTTCTAGTGGACTTCAACTGTTTAAAAAGTATTTTCTGATGTTTATTTTTCAGAAAGTACACCAGTGCTCTAGTGACAGTGAGGGTACCGTTATCCTTGACCCCACTCCAGCTGATGTTTACAAGGACACAAGCGTACCTGAGCTCAGAAGAACGGACAGTGTATTTGTGAGTTAATTTGCAAAACTTCACATGCTTTCATTTGAGTGTCTAAACTTGTCCTGCATTCAGGAAAAACTGTCTGACAGACATTTTTTTGCCACTTTGACAAGTCTAAAATACCATTACAAGAATTGATAACTTTATTTGAAGGTGTCTACACAAGAGTGACATGACACCGTCATAACTACGACATGACACTGTCATGAACTTGTCATAAACGTTATGAACATGTTATAAACGTTTATAAAGTATTTCTTAAAATCTAATTTAGCGTTTTTTGTTGTTGTTTCTTAGCTTACAAGACAAATGCTTGGATACTTAGAGGAATCCTCATCAGGTTTTGTGTTCAGTGAGGATGAATGGGTCCCTCAACCTGCTGAAGAAACAGATAGTGACACTTCAAATGTTGACAGTCTAATTGAAGATACAAACAAACCGATGATGCCGAGATCATCTTCAGCTAACTCTCAGGATGTAGAAGTAGATGTCCAACCAGTCAAAGTCAAGTCAAAGAGAAGGCATATGACAATTGACAGATCAGCAAAAGATATTAAACCGCACAAGGATAAGAAGAGGAAGGTACAGAAAATGCGTATGACAGATTCTTGTTCTCTGGCTGCAAACGAAACTGGAGAATCCTCATCAGCTGTTAGTTCTGATGTGAAGGTAATGACTCTTAAGAAGAAAGAACATGGTGGCAGACTCTACACGAAAAGGTTCTACTGCTTGTTCTGCTCTAAGCCTTTCAGCAAAATGGCACGCCATTTGGAATCTAAACACAAAGATAAACCAGAAGTGGCAAGAGCAGTTACATTTCCAAAGGGTTCTAAAGAGAGGAGAATACAGTTCAGTTTATTGAGGAATAGAGGGAACCGTGTGCATAATAATCAGGTGCTTAAAAAAGGGAAAGGAATAGTGATTCCCCGTCAACAATCCAGTGTACCTGTAAATGCCAGTGATTACATGCACTGTGTGAACTGTGAGGCTTACCTCAAGAGAAAATCACTTTGGAGGCACATGCAGAGATGTCACCTACACAAGAAAGTCAAGGTTTAAAGCCAGGAAAAACAAGAGTTCAGGCCCTTTGTGCGTATGCTCAGCCAGTTCCAGACAGTGTGAATGCAACATTTTGGAAACTGGTGCTTAACATGCAACAAGATGATGTAACAGATGTTGTCCGTAAAGAACAAAGCATACTGAAATTAGGGGAACACCTCTTCAATAAGCATGGGCATGATGTCACAAAACATGATTATATCAGGACAAAAGATGCGGGAGACAGGGCGACTAGTTCTGCAAGGAAAGAAAAATGGCAAATTAAAGGTGGTGTCAGATTTCTTTGTGCCAGCTAATTTCCCTTATGTGATAGAAGCAGTGAAGAATGTGGCTGGTTTCCATGAGGAAACAAACAAATACAAAACACCGTCGTTGGCGTTGAAGTTAGGCCACAACCTCAAGAAAATGGCAAATATAATTGAATGTCAATTAATGATCTCAGGTGGTGGTGATGATGGTGACATTAGCAATGTGCGGCTGTTTAAACAAATCTGTGACACTAAATGGAACGAGTGCGTGTCTTCCCAGGCCCTCAGGACTTTGAGTGAGGCTAAATGGAATGCTCCACAACTTCTTCCCTTTGCTGAAGATGTTAAAAAAATGCACCAGTATCTTGTCATAAAAAGGAAGGAGTGCCAAACGAACCTTGAAGAAGAACAAACTAAGAAGCACTGAGGCAGAACTTGCAAAAACGACACTTTGTGAGGTGATCCTTTTTAATAGGAGAGAAGGAGAAGTGTCCAAGATGTCCCTTGCTGCCTTCACATTGAGAGATACTTCTGTGACTCATCCAGATGTAGAGCTTGCTTTGTCTGACCTTGAGAAGAAGCTTTGTAAGCACTTCCATCGAATAGAGATAAGAGGCAAGCGAGATAGAAAAGTCCCCATCCTCCTCACACCTGATATGCTGGCATCGATGGAGTTACTTGTCAAGACTCGCCGGAACTTCGATGTACCTGATGAGAATCTGTTCATGTTTGGGAGACCACAAGCTCTCAGTCACTTCAGAGGATCAGATGTTGTTCGTCAGGTTGCTCAAAGCTGTGGGGCAAAACAGCCAGAAGCATTATCCTCTACTAAATTGCGGAAACACATTGCCACTATGTCCAAGGTCTTCAATTTAAAGGACAATGAAATGGATGACCTTGCTGACTTCCTCGGCCATGACATCAGAGTACATCGCCGGTATTATAGGCTACCTGAGGGGACATTACAGCTGGCGAAGATAAGTAAGATTCTCATGGCCCTGGAACAAGGACAGCTGTCTGAATTCAAAGGAAAGAATCTTGACCAGATCAACATTGATCCACAAGGTAAAATAGGCCTGTGTAAATAACTGTGTAAATAACTAAATATTATTTTTTTCTTTTTCATGTGTAAATAACTATGTATTTATGTATGTATTTGCAATCAAGGATTTACCTCGATAGAGAATGTTTGGGCGACTGCCAAAGAGATTTTATAAATTACTAAAGTTATAAATATACCAGTAGATTGAATACTGCAATGTGGTTTTACAACCAGCGGATTGTGCATGGAGCTCTTATTGGTGGCGAGTAACTATTAAGACATTGTACCCCTAGCATTGTATAGGGATGTGTTCATATTTGTCAGGCAGCCCCAGCTCTGTTTTCTTAAATGGTTTATGTTATTTGTTTATTTTCCATGTGGTTGCTTGTTTCCCAGAGAAAATGGCTGTCGACAGTGGTGCATCAAGCACTGAAGATGAGGATGACATGACTGTGCCTCCACCTTTACCTACATCTACAAAATCATCAGCTTCATCTTCAAAAGCATCAGGTATGTACTGTAGGCAGTTATTGAGAGGGAATAAGCACACTAATGACTGTGTTCACTGTGATGAAGATTCAATACTAAAAGAGAGGGTAATGCTTTATATTAAGGTTGTTGTAATACGCATTAGTTAATAAGTAATAAGTGCCTTATAAGAGGTTTATTAACATTATTGTGTTAATAACACATTTATAATATAGTCAATATCAGATTATAGGACATTTATAAGTAACTTGTTAACAGTTTGTAGATGCTTAAGAACATTAATAAAAGCCACATGAGTATCTTATAATTGCTCAGAATAGCATTACAAACAAATATTGAGTCAACTAACCCACCCGTTATGTCATTGTCATGCCTTTACTAATATTTTTTGTTGCTACTTATTACAGGGTTACATATACTACATATATTGGCGATTTTCTCATATTTGCTCATGTTTTTAATAGATGGGTCGGATGAAAAGATGCCACTGGTTGGGGAGGTCTCTAGAGATTCACATACAACAAAAAGTAAGCTGTTCAAAGTTTTTGGCTGGACTGCTGAACAGCGATCAAGGACACCGCTCAATATAATGCACTCCAGTACACCTCCACCACTTTCCACTATGATCTCAACAATAGATGAAGTAGAATGATCCTTCTGACAATGTCAACAAAAACTGAGAATGTAAAAGTAGCATTTAAGGCAGAGCTGTTGTATTGGATAAAATTAGATTGCACAGGTGTAAATAATGTAGTGGCTGGTGAGTGTAGATTTTCTGCCATTTTGAGGGTGCACTCACACTAGGCCACCTGTACTGTGCCCAAGTCCGTTTCACCTAACCGTGCTCAAGTACGATTCCCCCCCCCCCCCCCCCCCCCACCTATTGTTCTCTGGCCTGTGCTCACACTAGGCAATCGCAACTGGGCCTGAGCACGGTTGCCTCCTGTACATACGTCATCACGTTGTAACAGGTCATCACCTAGCGTCCGCTGCATGGACCATAACAAGGTCCGCCGCCAGAGTTTTATTTAGTAGTTAGTTGAACAACAATGGACAACATAGAGAACACAGTGCGCACGAGGGTTGCCGCGGTATAGCGTGTTATCGGTGTTACTCGGTGTTGAGGCCCAGAAAAAAACTCTGTTTTTTTCAGTTGCTGCACAGACGTTCATTTAATAATATAATTATAATTGAGAAAATAAAAATTTTAAAATAGGCCACCGTTCTGATACCTAATAAACCGTTGGAACACGCAAGACCGGTAACCATAGCAACGGTGGTAAACAAACCGTGCGAAGCCCAATTCCTACGAGAGCTGCCCGCGCTACGGCCATCCGGAGGCGCAGAGCTTTTGGCCGTGATATTATAGATACAATTATATTATATACTATTATATATAGAACGTTATAAGACACTGAGAATTAGCGGGCTGCCAGACGCTGTCACCGAGTGTGAAAGGAGAGTTGACGGAGAAAATGATGACGGTTGACTTTCAAAGTTTATACTCGGTAATACCGGTGTACACAAGTGTATTACTCTGTGTGAAAATGTCCACACCGCGGCAACCCTAGTTTGCACTTTGCTGAGTCTGTTGCTTATTTGGAGCCGTTTATCATTTAATGGGAAAGAAGAGTCGTCGCATGGACTATACGTCATCCAGCTCAGGTTGCGTAACCGTGCGTGTGCGCGTGTCGGCTCATTAGCATCTGTACCGTGTCCTGAGCACACCTCTCCCAAGTGTGCTCAGGCCACGGAATGGAAGTGGACTTGAGTACGGTTGGCGCACTCACACTAGCCAAACGATCTAGACTTGAGCACGGTACAGGTGTGAAACGGACTTGGGCACGGTACATGGCCTAGTGTGAGTGCACCCTGAGTTTTGTCCAAATCTGTTTTTTCACTACTACTAGAAATTTTGAGCAATTGTCACCAAATTTGGTGCAGAACATCTCTGGACCAAGCCAGAAAGTTACTTTTTCAGATTTGTGACATCCAACACAGTTTTATAGCTCTCCCTCAAAGTATAGTCCCCTTCGTCAAGAACATTAAATTAATTTCTTATTTTATTCAGGGTCATCACAAACCAAAAGAAAAAAATGGACCAAAAAAGAAATCCAGGCAGTGGAAAAAACACTCATGGACCTTATCAGCTCTGGAAAGGTTCCTGGGAAAGCCCAGTGTGTCAAGTGCATTGAGACTTCACCAAATGCTCTGCAAGATAGGAAATGGGAGGGAGTCAAATTCTATGTCAAAAACCGTATAGATGCTTCAAAGCGAGAGAAACCAAAGTGAAAGGTAGAAAGAAAGGTAAGCTTTGACTACTGCTTTCGGAAAGCTGGAAGATGTTTGTTTTTTGCTGGCGTTTTAAATGTTGAAAGATACTGTGTTAATTTGGAACATACATGTTAGTCTCAGCTAACACACTCAGTTGTTGTTTGCAAAAATCTGTTGTTTTTTTGCCTTCAGTTTTGCTGGCAGTTGATAGTTTCTCGTTCATTGAATGATTGTTTTGAGTTTTTTGAGATGACAATTTTTTTTGAGGTGACTACTATGACCATGACAGGGTTGTGAAATTAAGCTCTCTCTTTCCTCATACAAACACTATGTCAATGGTGAATATGAAAATGCAAAATAAAAATTAAAAATACAAATATAATGCCTTCTTAAGTGAAACTTGACGATCATGATAGATTAAGCATTTTGATGTTTATGAGACGTTACAGGTCCCTGGTCCGCCCTTGACAGTGCCACCTAGTGGTTGTTTGCGATAAGATACAATGGGCGCGTCCCCACTGGGATAGAAAAATCTGACAAAAAGTAAGCTTTCTAAATTTGAGAATATTTGATACTAGACTTGAGTTTTGGGAATTAAAAAAATCTACAAAAAATTGTGAGGTAAAACCAAGCCTGTATCTCATTTAGAAAGCGGTGTCCCCATCGGTAACCAACCTGTCAGGTCAAAATTTAGGTCCTCATGATGTAGCAAAAACGTGTGTGTGTGTGTGTGTGTGTGTGTGTGTGTGTGTGTGTGTGTGTGTGTGTGTGTGTGTGTGTGTGTTTTTCTATCTCGGTGGGGACGTCAACCTGAATACACACGCACCCGGTGGGGACCTGATTCACCGTGGGGACCAAAAATGAGGTCCCCACGGGTAGAAGCGTCCTAGAGCCGTAAAACTTAGAATAAGTGCGCCTCATGCAATTTCCTAAAAGTGTCCCCTTGGAGTTATACACATGAAAAATGTCTATGTGTGTGAAATTTGATGCGCTCCTAGTGGATGCAAACTGGTACTGCTGGTCCTCATGGGGCACAACCGGAATGAGTGTGTGTCACATTGTGCCTTTTGTCAACGTTAGAATGACAGCTTGGTGATATATAATTTTTCAATCAATTTCATTTCATTTTATCAAGGATTTTATTACTGAAATAAACATAACTGTAAAAACACTACATCAGTGTAATACTATTATTTATACATAATATACAGACATACATACATACATACATACATACATACATACATACATACATACATACACATACATACATACATACATACATACATACATACATACATACATACATACATACATACATACATACATACATATATATTCTATTACCACTACTACTGCTGCTACTACTGAAATTAACTGATTGTTTCTGATTTGACTTTTTTTAAATCTTATATTTGATATATTTAGGGACATGATTCAACTGAATTATGAGTATACAACATCAGGACACCAGGTTTTACCCAGAAAGGAGTCCAATTACAACTCTATGTTTACTCTATAGCTCTGATTCCTGCACCATGTTTCAATGACGTCAGGTTGCCAGGGGCTACGGCTGAAAGACGCCGTGACCACCTGTCCCATTGGGAGGACCTATCAGCCGGAAGAACTGTCCTTACTGTACTATTGTTTATGTTGTAATCAGAGGTTAAATTGGGCCGGGGCTGTCCGGGGCGGAGCCCCGGCACATAAGCGGCTGGGTCTGGAGTTCTGCGCAGCAGATCAGCTCCAGCCGATTTTGGCAGTCTGCCTAGTCCATCACGAGCAATGTTGTCCTACTCATTTACAACTTTTCCATTGCAAATCTATGTTGTTTTAAAACACAATTCTAAATAATGGAGTAGGGATAGGCTGGCCTAGACATTCTGGAGCAAGTTTGAGAAGTAGGCATATCGCGCACGAAACTTGCGCAGCAGCTCCTCCTCCCCCCAGATCAAGACAACACAACGTCAAATCATTCTAACGGTCAAGATCAGACATAATTATCGTAGTAGACAGGTGAATGGCGAGGTAAGAGAAACTAAATTAAACCAATAGGCTAATATCATTAGATATGGGCTTGCATTTTCATTAAGCAGGAAAAATTTAACATAATACCTGGCACACACATAAAGATAATCGGGCTGATTTTGCCCCGATTTTCCCCCTTCCGAACACGGACAGACATCGCCCGATTATCTTAAGCTCTTAAGATTATTTTATAAGATTCTCTTGTAGTGTGTGGTGTGTTAATTGTGAAATTCGGCCGACAATCGGCTCCGAAATCAGTCGGCGCCGACAATCGTAAATATTAAACATGTTCAATATTTACCGATTGTCGGCGGAGAACGTTGTGGTGTCAAATCATCTTGTGTGGGGGGGAAGCCGACAATCGGGAGTCCCCAATGACAAATCTTAATGTGTGTTGTGTGCTGTGTTTGGAATATCGCAGGACACCACACACAATACGATCAAAACTGTTAAATCACAGATTTTTTATCTTCATGTGTGGGGTCTCTCACAGATAAAAAATCGGTTGAGATTTATAAAATCTTTATGTGTGATGCAGTGTAAATAGAAAATGTAGTAACAAAGGGATTACCATTGCCCATTATCTGTTCAAATGTTTGTGTTCATCCATGTCAATAAGACATATTGTTTTTGTTGTTTGTTTTTGTGAAAATAAAATCAGCTCTTAATGTGACCTCATCAAACACACTCAAAATCTACAGTGTAGGCTACATATTAAGCAACATGTAAAAAAATGCTAATTTAATGTAGGCCTACTAATATAACGAATATCATGGATTTATTTTTTTTGCAACCTTAATTTTGGCTCTGCGTAGGCCTACTCTGCGTATGGGGAGCGGCGGCCCCTCCGGATCAGAGCCCCCCCACATAGAAAATCCCAATTTAACCACTGGTTGTAATGTCATAAGTGTTGACAATAAAGTTTGTTAAAAAAACAACAACAACTATTATTGTCCCACACCACAATGTATGTCCCACAATGTTAACTCCAAACAATTCATGTTTGTCCAATTCATGGACAAACAAAGCAGCTGGAAACACGTCTAAAAACACTTGAAATAAAATGTAGCCTATATTTATATGTTTACAACATCAATCTCCCTATAATATGAACAAAATATGTTCAGGTTATACTTTCTCTCTTGAAAACGGGCAAAACGCTAACGCTAACCCAAACCCGGAAAATGAATCAAAAAAACTACAAACTTTCGGAAAATGCAATACAATGAAGTGTGCGGCGCCATGTTTTTTGTAGTTCTAAAATGTTTAGTTAACGTTTTCCCTATTATGTGAAAATGTGTCAAGGAACTTCGCAAGTGTATTATATGTTTTAGGGACCGGGGAGCACATTTATTTGGTCAGATTTCATTTTTACTATTGTTAATTGGGTGAAATCTGGTTTTGACCCTACCCAGTAGCGCCCTCTGATGGTTTGGCCATGAGGCCAAAGGCCATGATAGAAGAAGTCAAGAGCTTTCCAAAAATGTTTTCCCCATGTTTGTATCACATTGTGTTGCTTTTCTGTAAGCCTTTAAAAGAGCCTTAGGTTCAAGGTTCAAAGGGCATTCCTGAGGAGCAGGAACCACCCAGAATGTTCACAGTGGCAGATCTGTACTCTGCAGATCAAGACCTTTCCAACGGTGTCTTCATTGTCATCCTACGACAAAGTTTCATTTTCATCTTGCTCACTGCCAAGGCACTTACTGAGGTGTACTTTCTCACAGCCTATATAGAGCCAAGATGGATAAAATCACTAAAACATATTTTAAGGGATATTTAGTGGCAAAATGTGTTCAACATAGGGCTGCTCGATTATGGGAAAAATCATAATCACGATTATTTTGGTCAATATTGATATCACGATTATTCAAACGATTATTTTTGAGTTTGAAAACATGCATTTTTTGACACAATCAATTATGACATAGAAACACGTATAAGTATCCAAAATAAAACCTTTTTCGTGTGTAAGTGTACTGTCTGCCACAACATTCTGAATCTGACATTTGATTTTTATAAAACATTTCATGAATACAATATATATATTAAGACAATCAAATATCACAGAAACACGTATAAGTATCCAAAATTAACTTTCTTTGTGTTTGAGTGCACTGCCACAACATTCTGAATATAACATTTGATTTTTATAAAACATTTCATGAATAAAATATATATACTAAGACCATCAAATATCACACAGAAACACGTATAAGTATCCAAAATAAAACCTTTTTCGTGTGTAAGTGCATGCGAAAGCATTCACCGCGGCGAGAGGGAGTACAATCAAACAGGTGTGCTGCATCAGGAAGTATGCCGTTGGCAGGAGGCGGGACATGCCAGTGAACCGCCAATCAGCAGCATCGGTCTACGCTGCTGATTGGCAGCTCTCCCTCTCGCCGCGTTGAATGCTTTCGCATGCGCGTCTCTTATATTGTATTCATGAAACGTTTTTATAAAAATCAAATGTTAGATTCAGAATGTTGTGGCAGACAGTACACTTACACACGAAAAAGGTTTTATTTTGGATACTTATACGTGTTTCTATGTCATAATCATCATCGTCAAATTAATCGTTTCAACTCGATTATACGAGTTTGGAGATCGTTTGACCCCAAAATCGATATCGCGATCGAAATTCGATTAATTGCACAGCCCTAGTTCAACATAATGATGGTGACCTTATCCTTAGTCATGCTTTTCAATTTGGAGCAGTTTAGACCCCATTTACCCCTTAAACTACTTAAGTTTCATATCAATATTTCCATATTACTTAATATGACCATTTATAGGGGCTGACAGGATTGCCCTGGATGAACCAATAGTATATAATATGGTAATGCGAATGTATGTCTGTGTGCAGTTAAAAACATGGCGCCGCACACTTCATTGTATTGCATTTTCCGAACGTTTGTAGTTTTTTTGATTCATTTTCCGGGTTTGGGTTAGCGTTTTGCCCGTTTTCAAGAGAGAAAGTATAACCTGAACATATTTTGTTCATATTATAGGGAGATTGATGTTGTAAACATAAATATAGGCTACATTTTATTTCAAGTGTTTTTAGACGTGTTTCCAGCTGCTTTGTTTGTCCATGAATTGGACAAACATGAATTGTTTGGAGTTAACATTGTGGGACATACATTGTGGTGTGGGACAATAATAGTTGTTGTTGTTTTTTTAACAAACTTTATTGTCAACACTTATGACATTACAACATAAACAATAGTACAGTAAGGACAGTACTTCCGGCTGATAGGTCCTCCCAATGGGACAGGTGGTCACGGCATCTTTCAGCCGTAGCCCCTAGCAACCTGACGTCATTGAAACATGGTGCAGGAATCAGAGCTATTGAGTAAACAGTTGTTTATAGAGTTGTTTACTCTATAGCTCTGATACAGGAGTAATAACTAACCAATAGGACGAATGCCCACACACCATCAAAATTAAACAGCGGTAGGGATGGGCACGAGTAGTAAATTCCAAACTCGAGTGATCGATGGAATTCCTCGAGGATCAATCGAGTACTCGTTTATCTATTTTTTTTAATTTTTTTTTTAACCCTAACGCTAACGGCAATATTACCAACCCAACATGTAGCCTAATGCTTATTCTCAATCAGTCAGAGTCAGAGTTATCAGAGACTATTCATTATTTATTAATATAACCTATTATTAATTATTACATTACATATTATTAACGTTCAAAAGTAAACACATCCTTAACAATAACAAATAAATATGCGTCGAACAAAGGCCAGTAACAATCACCGAACAAAGGCCTGTAACAGTTTAAAAAAAAGAACGAAACATTAGGCCTATGCGAAAACCGAAATCAATTCTTTGTGAGAAAAACCAGCATATCGACGTGCTCTGGAGACAGACGAGAGCGCATTCTATTAACTATCAGTCCCGCGGCGGAGAACACTCGCTCCGCTGGCACGGAGGTGGCGGGGATAACCAGGTGCTGCTTTGCCAGAACGCTCAGTTTTTTGTACCGATCCCCGTTTGACTTCCACCACTCCATGGGGTTTTGATGTGGACGGATGCATGGCTCATTGAAATACGCTTCTAGCTCGTTGACATCGCTAGTATTTACGTAGTAGTCCTCCCCGAAGAGGGTGTCAAGTGCCTCTGAAGTGCTTTCGACGCTGCAGGCTTGTGCTTCACTACTTTCCCCCATGTCATCTGGGCCTTGCAATGTAACCCCGTCATGCAGTTCCGACAGCTTCTCTTGGGTGCGGAGGCGAAGTGCTGGATCCAAAAACCGAAGGTGTTTGTGTCTCGGGTCAAGCGCAGAAGCAAGGATTGCTGCGCGCACACACACACACACACACACACACACACACACACACACACACACACACAGCACACACACACACACACACACACACACACACACACACACACACACACACACACACACACACACACACACACACACACACACACACACACACACACACACACACACACACACACACACACACACACACACACACACACACACACACACACACACACACACACACAATTAATGAATATAATTTCGGAGGTACACACACACACACACACACTAGTTACACAGCAAACACAATATTAATAAAAAAAGCACAGCGGCTAATTAATTACCTTGGCCTGATATTTTCTTCAAGCGGCCTTACACGGGTTCGGAGGGAAGCCGGCGACGGTTCTCTTTGAAGTCCACTACAAGCTTTGATTCCCCTTCCATTGGCTCAAGATGCTTTTCAAGCAGGCTCTTCGCGACTGGGAGAACCATGGACAGAGACACATGAGTCTCAGTGCAGAGAGCTGCGGTCGCACATTTGAGGGACTTCAGTGATGGCAAGATCTCTTCAATGCTCTTCCACATTTTCGTTCCTTCAGCTCAAGGGTCCTCGCATCGGCCAGCTTCGTCACCGTCCTGTCCGAAAGCGCTGCGGTCACAGCCCATCTCTGCTCGTGCAGTCGCTCCATCATTTCAAAAATTGAGTTCCATCGTGTCCGGCAGTATTGGATCAATTTGTGTGTTGGGAGGTTTTGTAGCGCTTGCTTTATTTTTAAAGCATTAGATGCCACTGTGCTGTGGTGGAAGTGAGAAATCAACTTGCTGCACGCTGCGACCACACGGTTGATGTTCACATTTTTAAAGCCGTCATTAATTGCTAATTGTAGCGTATGGGCGAAACAGGGAACTGATTCCCACTGGAGCAGCTGCTGGTTTGCCAGGACCATGTTGCGTGCATTGTCATGCACACATGCTACAACTTTATCCTGAACTCCCCACTCCTCAGTGACAGCTCGGAGATGAGCAGCGATGTTCTCTGCTGTGTGTCTCTCATCCGAGCTACGAGTCTCCAGCACCGCTGTCTTCAGGTCCCAGTCATCTCCCACATAGTGACAGGTAACTGTAACGTAGGACTCAGTTGTGAGGGAAGTCCACGCGTCTGTTGTTATTGCAACCTTTTTGGCTGTCACCAGGTCGGCCTTTAACTGCTCCCTTTTCTCCGCGTACATTTTCTCCACTCGAGCAGTGATGGTGCGCCGCGATGGCACCGTGTATTCAGGCTCTATAAAGGCCATGAGATCACGGAACCCCTTCTGATCCACAAAACTCAGAGGCAGCATCTCTTTTGTGATCATTGATGTAATTAGCGTTGTAATTTTCTCTCCCCGACCGGGATTACAGCTACGTTTTGCGGCGGTGAAAATAGCCGCCACACTAGGTTGCATCGCCGTGTTTTAGGAGCATATGCTGCCGCATAGTACTTGTTTTACTTTGATAGCTCAATTTGGCCTGACATAAATTACATTCAACCTTATGATCTCCTATTTCAGAAAAAAATTTCCAGACTTCGCTTCGTTTTGTTCTAACCGCCATCTTTTGTTTTAACGTAGCCTATTCGTTGTGCGCACGGCACGCGCCAGTGGCGCCAAACAGAAAATTGATACATTTTCAGAAAACTTTAACTCGAGTTTGTGTTTCCTCCAATCGAGTTCATTTGTAACGAGTAGTGCTCGAGTAATCGATTCCTCACGCCCATCCCTAAACAGCGGACAAACATCCGATCGTAACTCGTCACTTTGTCAACATTAGTTTCTCCCGCTGCCACGGAATAATGTGTTGATCAGCAAATCAACCTCAGACATGTAGTGGGCGAGGCTTTGATCCGTCAGACGGAGTGACATGACAAGGGAGTCCTATGTGGAATCTGAAAAAGTCACGTGAACCTTAAAAGTCACGTGACTTGGACGCAAAACCATGGGAAAAGAATAGGCACAAAGAATGTAACAGTCATACAATTTAAGGGCCATTATTGTAACCCCTCTACGTTTGGCACTTTGGACAAACGTAGTCAGGGTACGTTTTTATATGAGACTGGGTTGATTTTGAGAGAAGCAGTTTTACAAAGAGACAATAATCAGACCATTGGCTACCTGCCTCTACGTCACTTGATTGGCCACGATCTAGCTTTCTCCCCATTGGCTTGCGTAACACAATACAGTGTTTTACTGACCAACAGAAGTGTCCGAGTCAACATTTTATTTAACTTTAACAAGCGAGTACAACAGCCGCATTCTCAGCTTACAGTCAACAGCATAAACTTCTGATTTTCCTAGCCCTATGCTGGGGCCGCTGCCGTTGGCACATGAATCTGCTTGCCCTGATAGCCTTAGCTGTGACTAACGCTAGCCCGGCTCGGTGGCTAACGCTAGCCCTGCATCCCGAGCCACAGTCCAAGTGAGTCTCTGCAGCATCAGACCCACGGCTGACCGCCACAGCAACAACAAAAACAATAATAAAGAATTGTGTGTGAGAGAGTGTGATCTAAATAGATGGCCGTATAAAAAACATATTAAAGTTTCAGCCTCCTCCAAGGCATTCCAAGGCGTGTGGAAGTTATTAAAGAAAAGCTGTTAAAATAGATGTCATTTAATTTCAAAGTCTTGGTGATTTATTAAAGGAAAAAGTGTCAAAAACGTCAAATTTAACACTGATGTGAGTGACCGTTGACACTGAAGGTCACATGGGTGTCAAACTTGCATGCAACAGAAAGCTTATACAGCTATGCAGTCCTTCCACCTATTCTGGTTGAGTCTGAAATAATCATATAATGCAGTGTGTGGCTTATTATAAAACTCCCCTGTAACATCAATTAACATGCAATGCAATCTGCTTTCACATTTTGCTTCAAAAAGTGTGTGTAAAACTTGTATAAGAGGTGAAATGTCTTCCTAGAGAAATGCAAGTCCAGCTGCCTTGATTTAATTTGACCAGAAGCTATGACCGGGACAAATGAGAATATCTGCAAGCGGCCTGATTTTTGAGGTCCCCATCCGGACTATGCCCATCCCCACTCCCTCTGTCTCTTCCCGCCAGACGGTCAAGCATGTTAGCGCCTGCTGGACACACTTTTTTTTTCCCCTCAATAAATGAGCAGTTCGCTTCACCACCTGTAGCCTGTAGGGCTTCAAAATTGCTCAAAAATGGACATCCGAATGTTTGGTTTGGAAAAAAAAATCACCAGAATTCGAACTATTCGAATATCCTGGTTGCCTATTTTACGGCAGTGCCGTCAATAATGCCCGACCCAAACCATGGGGTTCAAATTAGTGATATATATATATCCTATAAA